>JAPDSC010049614.1:74850-92510 GCA_026290005.1 Latrodectus geometricus
TTTAAAATCTAATCACTTTTATATTTTTGATGAAATTGTTATCAATATAAAAGAAAACTTTTTCTATTTATAATTTCACTGAATCAAAGAAAAGCGAGTTTAAAATAAATGCTAAAAAGATGAAAACCATATTTGCTGTCTGATATTTTGACCAGTATCTCTAACATATTTTCTAATACCAAATAATGTATTCAAAGTAAAATCATTATAGTAATTTAAGGCACTTAAAATTTACATCCTCATTTATAATAATTACAAAGATAACTTAAGGTGAATCTCACAAATATTAATATAAAATATTAACAGGTTTTCACTCTAATGAGATATAAGGCTTTGTACATTTCGTGTACCAAAAGAACCGTTGAGCGACAAATTAAAAGGAAGCTTAAGCTTTAAAGATTTTTTTAATAAATATTGATAAAAGAATTAAAAAATTCTATTAATAACAGGGAAAACTAGCTGTCTAATTTTGAAAGCTAAATAAAATTGAAACTCTAATTATTTTTGTTTTCATTGCAGAAAAAGATTTCTTAATATTGCTTTCTTGCCGATTATTTGAATTAAAGAATTTGGTCACACGTGGTATGAACCTTTGTTTATTTTTTATCTAAAGTAAATAATCATTTCTTTCAAAATCCCTTCTCAATATTCTAAGATTACTTAAAACTGTCAAAAGAAAGGGTGTAACCTTTTACGCGAGAAAAGCTTTACTTGTTAGAAAGCTATATTTAGAAAAGAAATTAATTGGGCTGCAATCTAACTTTTGTATTGTTACAGTGGTCATTACAACCACAAAACGGAGCTTTTTTTCTAATAATCTGATTCAAGACCATTAGTTTAGAAGCAATTTCCGAATGTAAGCTAGCTTTCAGCATAGCGAAGGGGAACCCCATTACAATCTATTAGATGTGGCTGAGCGAATCATATATCTAGTGGATAGTTTTCTACTGTGTGTGTGCCTCAATCCACACTCTATTATCTTCGACTAATAACGTTGGTGGAAAATAAGTAGGTGAACGAAGACTTTTCATTTCAAACGATTTTTTATTGTACTCGGATGGAATATTAATTCAGATAAAGATAGGAGCGATATTGCCACTCGGTTATCAAAAATAATTTATAATAATGGGGTTCTTGAAAAATTGATTCTCGATCTTAAAACTAATTTCAACTACTGAAATCGCTCAAACCGTTTTCGATAAGTTGTTTGGTAGTTAAATTGTTGAGTTGAGTTGTAGGATTTAAGTTTCACACAGTTTGAGATTTTGGTGTAAGGCGTCTAAATTGATTTATGAATTATAAGAGAGGAATTATTTCTTATATAACTGAGAGAAAGCTAAATAGAATTAAAGAAATTTGTATTTCAATGTAATTTGCGTTGCATCATTGTGATTTTAAGACTGCTTGATATAATTTACAAATAAATTATAAATCATAATAAACAAAACCCTTGCTTTAATGCACTAAAAGATTAAAATAGCAACAAAGTATAAATAGTAAGCGTTGTATTTAAGAGAAGAATAAAATTTTGCTAACCAGATTTGATATATATAAATGTTTGAGATACATACTGAAATATAAAATCTTATTCAATTCCCTTTAATTCTAATTTGTATAATTAACTGCAATTTTTATTTCTAGTTTTGATATAATAAGATATAATGTGTGAATTAACGGATTGTCTCAAATATATAAATTTAAAAAAAGTGTATTTTTCTTAATTAAAAATTTTTTTTCATATTGTTCGTATGGTTACAGATTTTCATAACATTTATATATGAGAAATGAATAAGATTTATATGGAGGATTTATAAATTATGACTCAAAAATGTATTGTAGAACTTTATAAAAGAACACATTTTACAATTTATGCATTAGTGTGGCAAGGAAAAATATAAGCATCGTCAGATGATGAGGCTTAATCACGGAAAATTTTATTTCATTTTAATAAAATTAGGGTTTTTCTATGTTTATCACATTCTTTAATCTTCTTATATTTGAAAATTTATGTATGCAGCATTTGTTTTAACAAACATCTTTAAGAATATGATTAAATTATTTCAAATTTTCCTAAAAATGTATGTGTTAAGGAAAATTTGAAGCAATTTAAGCATTTAACATGATTTAACTTTAATGTAGCCTATGAAATTAATGACATAAGCTAGTACAAGGACATAACTAAAAAGCTTTCTGAAATATTTTGATATTCAAAAAGCATTTTAAATATATAAAATAAATATTATAAGTAGAATTCACATAAAAGGGCACAAAAATTCAGATATATGGTTAACAATTTTTACATTTCACAATAATTTTGACAATGCAAATACATCTAGTACTTATTTCAATTAGAAATTTTTGTACTTTGAGCTGCGTAATATCCAGTAATCAAGAAATGTAAATTGAATTTCTTTATTTACTTCTGTTTACTAACGGTTAAGTTACGCACATAAAGCTGTTATGAAAATCATCAATGAAAAAACAATCCCCATTCTGTATTCAAACATGTAAATTAAGTATTACATATATTCATTTTATACAATTTTTATTTATTGTTTATTTTTAAAAAATTGAAAAATCACCAAGCGAGAACTGAGGATTTCTTGATTTGTGTTCATTAGTTCATGTAGTTCCATATTATCAAGCGGTATGTTCTTATGATGGATTTAACACTACACCATAAACTTATACACCATAAAATTTCTATTGAAAGTGTTGATAAGATTTTAGCTTTTTGAGAGAAAGCTTAAATTTTCTTCGTATTTTTCTAAAACAGTGAGCAAAAAGAGCATAAGCAGCTCACAAAAGACATATTTCCAGCTAGTGAAAAATAGTCTCTATGCAATTTTCTTTCAAGAGCAAACATTTTCTAGCTTGAACAAATAATTCTATTTCCTGGTAACATTTTAAACCAAGACTATGTTAGCCAAAATAATTTCATTTACTATTTACAGTTAATATATTTAATTTAATTACGCAATTTTGTTATTATAAATAAATCTGTTATACAAAAGAGATGTTTATGTTCTTTTTATTTATAGTTATGAACTTGGGATACATTTTAACCCATATTTTTCTTTCCAATTTCTAAAATATCCAGGCTTCTCTTTTCTATCACGAACCACAATTCGATTCATGAATCAGAATTATTGCCCACCCGGAACTCAATTATAGAAGTGTGCACGAGCCTGAAATTCACGATCTCGAAGTAGATCGTAAGAAAATCTGAAATGTCGATCGTGAATTTAACCACAGCTGAAAACAAAGCCGTTCATGATAATTCTTTATATCATAAGAGATCACGACAGTTACAAGGTCAGGGCCAAATCAATTCTGCTCAGAATCTTATAGCATAATACATATGACAACAGCGATAATTTCTTGGAACACATTGTTCTACAGAAGTTGAATTGAGATTGGATAAGAATTTAAGACCAAAAACTGTCCAAGAATAATTGAACATCTTTAATAAATTCTGCCCTTATGATATTGAAGCTATTCTGTAAAAGTCATACTTTAAAAGAGGATATTCATGGACAAAAATATTTTTCGAACTAAATTTTATCAAAGATGGTTTTCTTCGGAAGTATAAAGTAAATCGAGAGACATATTTTTCCTGAACTTTCTTATTTAACTTTTTTTAGGATTTTTTTTACAATAATAAATATATTTTTACACATTAAATTATTTTTTCATTATTAAAGTTAAAATTAAGTGTTCCTATCAAATTCTCTACTTGATTCTTTGGCCTTTACTTACCCTTAGGGATTAATATTTTACAAAGATTATATGCAACACAATATGAATCATGATTTTAGAATTTTTCCCATATTACTGATATTTTATGTATAATTTATGTATAATACGAGTAAAATATTTTATTTGTAATTTCAATATTATAACACTCTCTAAAAATATTTCCCATTATTCTCGGTTTGATAATACATAACATTAGAAATATCATATTAAATTTTTTATTTGAAACTCCAAACACGTGGATTAGAAATTTAATTTTAATCCAGTACTTCAGAATTAATACTTTTATATAGTAATATTTTTAATAAAAATATTCAGGTTTGTAAAAGTACACCAAATTATAATTAACTATTCTTTCTTGTTACTTCATCATTAGTTTTTTAAAGATTTTATGTGTTATGACTTTAACTCGCTTTTTTTTAAAGAGATATAGTTATTAAACTATATATTTAAAAAAATATTTAAAGTATAATATTTCGAAGAGAAAAAAAATTGGTTATTTTATAATGTTTGAGCCCTTGATTTGGGTATTTTTAGAGGAAACTATTAACAATGGTTTCTTGCTTTAAGAAATCTTTAAATTTCTTTCTTAACTATCTACCAATGTCTGTTTAATTAATATTGCTTAAAGTTTTTAAAACTTCATTGCCTAAAGAAGGTTTTAGGAAAATATTTATTCTGAAAACATGATTTTATTTCTGTATTTTGCATTTATGCAATATTGAGTCATTATATTCAAGCATGAGTTCTCAGGTTCAGTAATCAGAAGGGAAAACTTCAACATGAATTAAACTTGTTCATGCACTTGTTCAAAGTTACATCTCAAGAGAAAAGTCATGAAACCATTTGTATATTGATAGTTGATATTATTTATTAAGCTCTTCTTCAACAATTTGTGTTAGAGATTTTGAAGCTTGAAGATTAGTTTATTTAAAAGCTTTTTTTTTCAAAACTTTTCCATCTACACTTGACTCATATAAACAGTTAATACAATATTCATTAATGAACTCAAAAGGAAAGTATTCGTTAAACAAGTTTACACAAATTTGATACATATTTAAATATTTAAATATTTCATAAAAAGCTTCATATTATTTTAAGTTGCGTAGTTTTTACAAAGTATACCTATTTATAAACTATGTAATAACAATAGTTAATATACTTATATAAGAACTATAATTTTTAAATAAAATAATACATTTTATTACATTATTAATACATTATTAATACATTTTACTAAATACAAATTTTATGCTTATATTAAGATATTTTTCAATATACAAAATTTAGTTACTAGAGAAATACAATTATCACATAAGAAAAAGCATTTTTCATATGAAAAATGCAATTGCATATGTGGGAATATTTCACGGACATGAAATAAATGAAAAATCAAAATCACAGTATAGCTCTAAGCCAGAATTAAAAGTCTGACAAGATATTTAGCTGAACGATTTGTAGCGAAATGAAAATAAATCCATGTTTTCTTATATTTCCCAATTTAATGAAAAATGTATTATAGTTTATATTCTGATTTCAATAATATTTCATAAATCCCATTCAAGAAACTGATTTATAAACGTATAGATTTTATTTCTGAAAATTAAATAACTGTAAGTTTTTACGATGATGAAAATAGGAATAATTGAAGAAATAAATTTAAGAACATTGTTCAATATGGTTTTCAATGTGTTAAATAGATGCTTCTACCTCATTATATATTCAAACAGTTATATACGTTTAAAATAAAAACAATTTACATCTGAATTTTTCTAAATCTCTTTATTTTTAACTGTGCAAAGTTAGTATTTTTGCATTTCTAATGGAAATGCAAATAAATCTAATACTATAAAAAATAAATAAAAATATAAGTCTTAAAATGACAGCATTAAACAAATAAAATTTTATAATTAATAAACAGAAAAAATAGAATGCAAATTTTCTCTAAATATTATGATTTCGAAACTGATGTACCGTATATTCTTGTAATTTGATTTGTGTGTATAAAATAATTGTCTTTAAAATATCAGGTTTTTGAGCTTATTTAATCAAGCATTTTAACTACGATTTGAATATTATATAAATAATTTTCTTAGAAATTTATTTGATTTATCTAAATGAAGTTACATAAACCTTTTTATTTAATTATTATTATTTTAAAAATTTTAAATTATTGTCAAAGATATTTTTGGAAAGATGATTTTTACACAGGTACATTATTTATTTATTTTTTTTTTTATCTAAAATGACTTATACTAAGAGCTCACACGCAGAGAGAATATATATATATATATAAAGATTTAGGTAACTTCATTTAGATAAATCAAATAAGTTTCTTAGAAAATTATTTAATAATATTCAAATCATAGTTAAAATGCTTGATTAAATAAGTTAAAAAATTTGATATTTTAAAGACTATTATTTTATACACACAAATTAAAATACAACTATATAAGGTACATTAGTTATGAAATCATAAAAAATTTAGAGAAAATTTGCATTCTATTCTTTCTGTTTATTAATTATTAAAATTATTTGCTTAAACTGTCATTTTAAGACTTATATTTTTATCTGTTGTTATAATTGATTTTAAGCTGTTTTTGTATACACTTAAATATATCGTAAGAAAATAATATAATTTTCTTAGAAGAAATTTGAAACGCTGTGTATATATAAAGAGAAATAAAATCTAAATTTACTCTTTCTATTATATTTAAAGAATGTATTTTAAAGAAAAATAAAGAAATGGTAAAGTGAAAAATAAAGTTTAAGTACTTCGATATTATCCTTTTGAAGAGAATCATTTAATTATAATAATAACACCTCAATAAACATTTATTTTAATTAATTCTAAGTTTCTCAGTTTAAATGCAAATTAATTCTAACTGCTATTCAAAGCCACTTACTTAATTTATCTCAGTTTTTAAATCAGAATGAATTTCATTTTATGTATCTGTAATCTAAATGTCTTTTTGATGAGCATGGTAAAATTGTACAAGAAATAGTTTTATAAATAATTCCACATGTAGCACTTCACTTATATGAATAAAATTAAAATGAAGTAAAAAAAAACTTACTTTAAACCGCAGAATACCGATAGGAGGGGTTGCATAAGGTATCCCACGAAATGCATAAAAATCTCTTCCATTTGAAGTCTTCAAAATTCTTCCAATAACTAAACCTTGCTTCAAAGTCAAAGTTGTACCATATTCTTGACTTGCAACATTTTGAAAAATGTTGAGAAGAAAAAATGTAATAAATATTTGGAATATTTGTGCATTGAGCATTTTGTTTGTGCAATTATTTCTAATGATTTTCATAAATATTATGATTTAGGTTAAATGTTTTTAACCTTGCTAGTTCATAGTTTTTCCTCGGAAATGAATTTTGGCACTTTTCGGCAATTGAATATCTGTTAGTTTTCTTCTAAAGCTAGATTCTGATTATTCTGTAAATATCACATCTTTTCCCTAAGGAAATTAGCAAAGAGTATTTGAAAAATCAAACTATAAAGAAAGTGATTATAAGCAATTGAAAAAACTTTTAATTCCTAACTTTTCCAAAATAAGCAAAGTTGAAGAAGTTTTTATCTTTCGGAAGATGAAGATTCTAAGAAGAGAAGAAAAATCTACCGAACTTGCCTTGAGGCTACTTCATTTATGCCACTAAAATACTCATGTGGTGAAGTTTTTGTTCGACCATAACGATAATAATAGCACCTTTTTTCACATCGCCGCGCGATGCAGGGTTGTTGGATTGCGTAGATTTTGGCGACCTAAATTTGGCGAAAAAATTATTATAAAGGTTGGTAGTTAGTATCTTTTTGTAAAATGATAAGGTATGAAATATACTGGGTCCCTCATAGAATAATTGTTAAATTGTTCTACTTTTCGTTTTACTAGATAATTCTTTTCTATAACAGAAATTGTTTAAAAATTTTCTTCATTTTAATGTATATACGCATTTTATAACTATATTTTTCCTTTAATATTGGTAATTTTGTAAAGTATGAAATCATTACTATAACTATTATATGTAATGATTTTGGTTCACAATAGGAAAAAAATCGTAATTATTTCTTTCGAATTGCTAAACGTTATCACTTTTTATTCAATGATACAAAAGGGAAAATAGAGATAATAAAGATATTGTTGTAACATGGCTCGTGATTTTATTGTTTTTTCGAGATGATGATCGTATAAATAATTTTTAAATTTTTTTTCTGTGGAAAAATTTTGAGATTTGAAAATTTGAGTATTTTGAGTTCTCCATTATATATAAATCAAATGATTTTCCAGGAAAATTGAATATGACTTTAAAGAGATTAAACACTGAATAAATTTCATATTTTAACTATAGTTATAATTTAAAATTTATTTCATTAAATAATAAAAATTACATAATCTTTAATTTATCGCTATTAGTAAAATGATTTTAAACTTTTATTGACGCAGGTGATTTGTGCAAACATAATTCATAAATGTATTTGACAGAATCTTCTAAGACACTCAGATACAAAATGGAAACAGAAATTTGACTTTTTGAAAATTATTAAATCAAAATTTGAATTCTTTCTGCTGTTTTAATATATATGAGCTAAAATTTGATGTCGAAAATTGAAGTTTGATTTTAAAAAGACTACTTCTCGTTAATTCTCGATAAATATAAGTAAAATTTTAAATAAAAAAATAAGTAAAAAGTAAAAAAGATACCAACATAACTTAATTTAAAGATGAAATTTTATTCAATTCAAAAGAATGAATCTTTACACATAATTTTATTGTAATAATTCAATCAAAATTTTGTTAAAGTTCTTTTTTTCCATTTTTTTATTTTTCGGTTCATATTTTTTGTACATGTTCTTAGATGTGCTTTTATTTCAAAATATCTTCAGCTTTTGAATCGGTAAAAATTGAAATTATCAATAAAAAGTAAAATAATGACATGAAAAAGGTATTTTTATAGTAAATTTAAAGTCTTCATTTTAATTCTTTTAAAAATTAGGACGATCCTATACGTATTTTTCTGTTATTAGACATTTTACAGTTGAAAAGTACATTTCGTAATTTAGCAATATAAATTTTTTATGATTTAAAATCTCGACATTTTTATATAGTTATATCTTTCTTCACATAAGTTAAGAAAATTAATTTTTTATAGATTTTAGTAAAAATGTTTGAAAAGCAATTTAGTTTATCAGCCCACATTACTTTAATTTTAAAGTTATTTGTTTTATCTTTAGTGGTTTAACATCGCTAAAGGGATTTAAAAATTTAATATTTGAATTATTATTATTAAATGTAGCTTGATTAAATTTAAGTAAATATTTTTAGATATATCTTTAAAATTTGGGATACAAAAAATATAAGATAATTTATGAATCATGAGGTATTTGTTTTACAAAGAATTTTTCATACAAATCTAGGAATGATTTAGCCAGGAGACTTGATAGTTTAAAGCTTTGTAGGATATCATTAACTTCAGAAAGAAATATTAAATCATATTATGAAAATATAGTACAACACTTAGAATAATAGTCTATTAAATTGATTTTATCTTGACAAATTAACATCATTTTATAACTTTAAATTTTCTTTTCAACTTTTTTATATTTATTTTATACTTAAATTTTCATTTATTTATTATTCTGTACGGAGCAAAAGAATATATACCTTTTTTATTTGAATTTTCATAAATTGGTATTTAATTTTGAAGGAAAGCACAACTAGCAAACATTTAAAAGCACAATTTCATCAATTCAAATATTTTTACAAAGCATAATATATTAGTTTGTGTCACAGAAATATTCCTTGAAGTAAAATATAAAAATTTGTAAAGGAAAATGATTTCTTAAATTTTCAGTATGTTAATCGTTCTAACTCTTGAAATTGCAGATAAAATGAACTGCTTGTTCATTTTATCTGCAACTACCATTTTGTAATTATTTTTATATATGATGCAAGCAATTAAATATACATTTAAGTTATACGAAGTGTATGATAAAAATTAAAATTTAAATGTTTATTTTGCATGATAGTTTCAACATTTTGCTTTGAAAAATTTTATTTCTGATCTATTTTTTATAAAAGAATTCAAAGTTAAAAAAATTAAGTTAAAATTAAAATTTTTTACTGCAGACTACCAATAATTAACACAAAGGTAGTTTTTTATCTTTATATATATTTTGAAAAATACTTTTATTATTTTTCATATTTTATTATAATTGGCAAAAAACTTATAAAGAAACATTAATAAGTATATATGTTTTGTTAGTTGGTAAAATATACATTAAACAGTTCAAATACTTCTGTAGATTAAATAATTATAAGTCTTTATAAGTATTTTTTAAAATTTTATTTTATGAAATTGATTATTTACATTTATATTTTGTGAGTAGATTAGCAGATTTGAAGAAATTAATCTTTTGCAAAGAAAATAAAAAAAAGCAATTTATGTTTAATGAATGAATCATAATAGTATTCTCAAATTAATTTAGATGGACCATCTAATTTATTAAAAAAATATTTTTGATTCTCTTTTTTGACTATTTATATTAATCCCCATAATAGTGAGAAATTGATATAAAATTATACAAAGCTATTGCATAAGTATTCTATTAGATATTTAGAACCATATTGCATTCTAGTTATGTTTAAGTACTTTCGTAATTTATTATAATTTTTTCAGAATAAAGTAAAATTGAAAAATTATTTTAAACATTCTAGTAGAATTTTTTATAGGTATTTAAATACAATTTTATATAATTTAATTGAAAATTAGATTTTATAAAGCTTTTATTTGTGATTTTCTTGATATAGTATTTTTACGAATAGGTTAAAGTATTAGTATTTAAGATTACTATATATAATAAAAATCTTAAATTATGATTAATCTTAACTTTATGTAATTTTTTATTATTTTTATTCATTTATCGATTGAATTTGTAATCATTTGATAATCGACTGAAAGAATATCAAGCAAAGTAATGGAAATCCTGAATAACTCAAGCGCAACTGCTTAAAAATTCATAGTTATACATTTTTATGTAACTCTCTCATGGCAATAATGTTGACTTTATTACAAGTTTTTTTTTGTTGGCACTATTTCAAAAATTTTAACACGTGTAGAACTCGGGATGACGCCAATGTTCTTTGAAAAACAGTTGTCGAAATTTTCGATTTTTAGAATACGAATTTTAAACTTTATAGCTAATATCTCTTTGGATAAAAAAATCATATTTTAAAATATTAAAATTCAGAATAAGATTAATCTATAATGGAAAATTACTAACTATATAATATATCTATAATAACTAAATTGGTGAGAAATATTTCGAAATTACATGACAGATAGAGAAAGCATATTAAATAACGAATGCATATTGTATGATGCTTTATAAATCTAACACTTTAACTTCTTTATCTATCTAATTGTATGATGCTTTATAAATAAACATCTAAGTACATCTATGAAATCTTTCCTCTGCATAATTGGACCTATAATATATAATATTTTATAAACCTTAAACCAAATTAATATTAAAATATTATACATATGGTTCAATGATTTTTATAATTTACGCATTTAAAAGAAATATAATGCATTTATTCTCAATCCCTATTATATATTTTAAAATAAAACTCGATTATTAACAACTTAATTAATTTATTTTTTATTCTTTTCTCAAAGAGAATTATGTTGTTAGCTTATAGATCAGGGATGGCCAAGACGTCGACCGCGAAGACATTTTAGGTAGTCCACGCGACCATCCCGATATTGACCTCGGATATTAACAATTTAATTTATGGCTTATGGCATAGAAATCAATGAATTATTTAAAATAAAAATTTACTACAGTCTACTCTTTAAAACCCAAAACAAACTGTGCAAAGATTTACGATTTAAAGAGTTATGATTAAAAGTTTACGATTTAAAACCTAAAATGGACATGATGAGCGTGATTAAAATATTAAAAAATACTATAGAAAGATATGCATCTCAATTAAGAAAACATGAATTGAGAAACTTCAAAAACATGGAGGAAGAGTGCATCCATAATCCAAACCGAGACGTCGAACGAAGATTTCGCTTAATACTTGTTTTGTTTGAAGAATTTGAAAGAAAATTCGCTGACTTAATTAGGTTGAAAGAAATACTCAATTTTATGATATTTCCATTTAATGAAAATGTCAACATTGATGGAGTATCTGAAAAAATAGGACATTTAATAGATATCACTAAGTCACGGTCGAGGAAGAAATTATTAAATTAAGATGCGATATATTTTTTAAATCCAGAGCATATTTAGCAATACTGATTTCTGGAAATTTATTTCTGAGGAAACGTTTCCAAATATTTACGAATTGACTTTGTATTTGAAATCATACTTTGGATCGAGGTATTTTTGCGGATCTGCTTTTTCAACCATGAACGAAAAACAAATATTGGTCGCATTTAACAGATAAAGATTTAATTTTGTGTTTATGCATTGCCATAAGCTCGTACCAGCCACAATATAATAGACTTGTCGCAGATATACATTGCTAAATTTCAGCTAAAAGAAATGAATAGGATGGTCAGTTTTTGATATATGAATAATTTGATTATTTTCGTCAATAAATTTTTATTTTGTAAATATTAATATTAAGTTTTTTTTTAGAAAAATTACATAATTTACCATTTTTTCTTATACCGAAAATAAATATGTACGTTAATTTAGCACTGCCACTAGTAGACCGCCTTCGATTTTTTAAATGTGGAGTAGACCCCGGATCCCAAAAGTTTCGCCACCCCTGTTATAGATTGACTTATAAACATATTATAAGTAACAATGACTGTTTTTGTGAAAATTTCTAATGCTATTAAAATCAGATATATTTATAAACAGATTCTGAAACAAGAAATGTATTTATTGAGGATAAAATATATTATGAGAAATGGGATCTTTATATCTAGTTGTAAAAATGATATCAACAAAATTTTCAGTGTATATTATGATTAAAATGAAAAAGTTTATAAAAAAATTAATTTGTTGCATAAGCTTAAAAAACATGTATTACACCACACATATCTTTTAAATTTATCTAAAAATTTATCACTCAACTTTTATCTTTATTAAATTGTATGAATTATTGTTTCCCTTTAGTTACAGCAATGAAGTGAAACAATTAAACTGATAGGAATTGGAAACTGAAAACATTTTTAAATAAAAGGAATATCAATATATTTTCCTGTTATTTATTCTTCAATCTTCTGTATCTCAATTTTAAATGTTATTAGTAAGGTTGTAAAGAGTTAATGAAGACAAACTAGAAATAAATTCTTAATTTTTTCATGGTTAGAAAATATGTAAAGCTAACTTATTTACAACTATTAATAACATAAAAAAATTTTACGATAATGCTTTGATCTATTATTGAGAAACGTTGCTAAATATTAAATATTTAAATTATAACTTTTCTTCTTAATACTTTACCAAATGCATATTTTTATTACTTAATTTTGTGTTTTTATTCCATTTGAATAGAACCTATTAAAACTTAAGACAATTTTTCATGATGAGTTTTGTTCGTTGTAATGTATTAATGAGGAGTTATAAAAATCGCAACTAGTTTATTGCATTAATTCAGTCTTAAGTATTTATGAAGAATATACTTATACCACTTATTTTTAAGATTTTTTCAAATATAACATTTATTTTTTTAAGAAAAATTATATAAATAAATTTATGTCTGAAAATTAAAATCTTTTCTAATGGATTTTTAATATTTTTAATATGCTAAGAATTTTTCTAACATTTTTTTAACTTAAAGCGTTTAGTTCCCCCGTTTTTAATCATCATAGGAACGTGCAAATCATCTGTTATTAACTGTCTGTTGCAGCAAATTTTTTTTCCATGACCAATAAAACCATTCTCTAATTTCTACAAGAAATTACTTAAATGCAGGCTATTATTTGCGTGCGCAATGAAAAGAGAGGGGAGAGAGAAAACATTTTATGATTATTTTCGAGAACTAAGTTAAATTTGTAAAGAAAATTGATTTATTTTTATGAGAACATTTAATTTGCAACTCTCCATTTTCAAATGTTACTTTGAGTAAAAAACGATTAAATGTAAGTTGGCATATAATTGTCATTTTGAATATAAAAGATCTAAATATATTATAATTTTTGGAAAATTTAGAAGTTATCCTACCCATCGTAAATGCATTTTCTCTTTTCTTTTTACTATAAGTCAATTAGTGGCACGCCAAAATTATTATCAATGAAAAACATCAATAATTTAATATCATCACTAAAAGTATCTTTCATTTTGGAATGCGAGCGCCTTGTTCATCCCTTTGACACACGTGCTCTGCTAATGAAAAGAGACCCACTTTTTCGTTTGCCGGAAGTGAGGTTCGCAGGTGCGGTCCTCTTTGGACCGGAAATGCTTTTGCATACACCTGTATCGCACGAACGGGGGAAAACTTCCGATTCATCGTCTGCCTTCTCTAGCTGCTCGCTTCGGATAATAACGCGAATTATGATTTCGGCGGAAAACCCGGTTTTCAGAGTAGATTATCGGATAAGTACCACCCCTTTTGAAGTATTTAATTGTTAATATTGGAAATGGGGAGAAAATCACGTGTCGAATTCACGCAGTGTAATGTCATATAAATACAATCAATGTCAAATTTTAAATGAAAATATGAATAATTTATTATCATTAAAAATGCGTTATTGGTTTTGAATTCGAATTTCTCTAAGTTTATAATATATATAACTGTATGAGTCAATATCAAATACCTTGTATTTTTGAATATGTATATATTAATATCCCTCTTTTTAAATGCAACATACTTGTGTATTTCCCATACATACTTGTAAAAACCTTAGTTAAAAGTAAAGAATCAAGAAGATTAAATACAGAAATGAAAAGAATTCTGATTGGAAATTTAAGTCTAAATTTTCTTCGAATCCAGCAAAGTGTTCGAATTGTTAAGGCACAAGCGTTATCTGAGAAAGTTCATGTGATTTATTGCAGCTAATAAAGTGGAAGTTTTTGCTTAGTAAAATTATTTTTAATAAAATTGCTACAAAAACTTACGTTTGAAAAACTTACTTTTTGTACACATTATCTTACAGTTACCAAGCAAATCTCATCAAAATAAGTTTATATACAACTTACGAGGCATCCAGATATTGCAAAAAGTTGTATGATTTATTTACAAGTATTATTAAAATTTTTTGCTTAAAATGAAATTTTTAAAATTCTTTCAGTTTAATTTCAAGAACTGAGTAACCAAAGTACTAAGAAATTTTTAATGAAATTTACAATCTAATGAAATTTTATTTACTCATTAAAATTACTTATTTTATGATTACAAATAATATTATTAAGGATTTTGCAATTTTGTAACCAATTATTTTTATGCACATTTATAGAATATTTTTGACCGTTTCAGACTTTGATTTTTAAGATTTTATAAGTAAATACATCCTTTAATAATACATTTTTGTAGATTACAGAATAATATGCTACACATTGTGCAGATAATATTATGAAATAAAATGAAATTAATATTTTGAATAATATAGCATATTAATTAATAAAATACTGAATTTAATATTAGAGTATGTTAATTGCATAAAGTCATATTTTTAATCAACAATTTTGCAGTATGCTTATAAAACTTAGAAAAAGCTCACTGATTTTTTAGTGGAGGTTTACTGTGGAAAGCTTGTGGCTACTATAAAACTATTTTTGAGCCTTTACAGCTTATTAGCCCTTCAGGTAGAACTTTTCATTAATAATGGGCTTTATTCATAGACCACAAGAAAACTTGGAAAATTCTTATGTTCTCACCTCAATAGAAGCTCATGCAACAAGTGCGAGTGCATTATATATTTCCTGTTTCTCAATAAACACTATGATTAAACTTTGGATTTCCATTTCAAATGATATAATCCTATCACTAGGTCACCGTAAGTACTTCTACGATTCAAACGAAGGTAAAGAGCAAATTCTTTAAAAGTTTTAGAAACTTTTAAAGAATTTGGTATTTGGTCAATTCTTCAAAAATGCCATTTCTATCAAAATGGAATATCGAGAATTCAAAATGTATATTTATTTTTATACAAAAAATAAAATAATAGTTCATTAATTTGGTTTATTGTAAATTATGAATATTAATGATGTGATACATTTGAATATAGTTATTATTAAACCTATATTTGAAAAAAATATATGTGTGAAATTCATTTGAATTTATTAAAATATCTTAGATTTTGATTTGGTTCATTAAAATATCTTAATTATATTTGTAAATTGAAAGGAAAATTCAAATAAAAATTCGTCATAAATTATCAGTTTTTCAAACATTCTTAAGAAATAAAATGATTTTAAGGTAATTATAAATAATATTATAATTAAAGTTTAAAATATATAAGAGTTAATAATAATTTAAAATTTATTTCAGAAAGCTATTAATTTTATATTATTAAGATATATGAGAGATGGTTTATTCACAAGTTAGCAGTAATAATTATTTTCCCAAGAAATCTCAAGGAAAGATTTGTTTTAGATAAATCATGATGTATTGAATAACTTTTTCGCGTCTATTTTTTAAAATTATTTTTCTTGTATTAAATCCTATTGTATGTTGTATGTAAGCTGTTTAAATTAAATTTAAAATGGCTTTAAAATTGAAGCAAAATCCATTACCAAAATATCGAAAGCGAAACCTGATTATTTAAAGCAAACGATAAATTATATTTGGGTATAAAATCGTTTTCTTCGATCACACGAAGTATTTATGACACGCGAAATATTGCGAAAAATAAATACAAAATCATTTTCTTGAATCACGAACTAACGTTCCTTTGCGTGTTGTACCGTTGACTTAAATGTTTCACTTTCTAAAAATTTTACCTATCTTTCGCCCTATCTCGTTCTATATATAACAGATGAAAATTATCGCAAGTATTAATGATCGAAAAAGTGGCATCGTCTGAAACGCAAGTTTTTGGACTGGAACGAGTACAGGAAAATCTCATTTTACAGATCAAAGAACATCGATTAGAGAAGAGGTTTTTTGAAATCCATTGGTAATGGCACACGAAGGATTGTGCCAAAATGACCATGTCGATAATCTTCGGCAATTTCTCTAAAATAAGTTAATACCGCTTAAAAAGCAATGTTCAAAACAATAGGATATAAATCCATATAAGATTATACTTTAATTTTAAGGGATGATATATGGTATAATTTTGATGCTAAGATTACTCATGTGTAAAAATCAGAAAGGTTATGTAATGCAAATGTTTTTATTTATAATCTTTTCTGATTTTCTAACAGACGAGAACAAACAGAAACAGAAGCAATATTGTTTATTTTATTAAATAAAATTTCTATTATATATATAAAATTTCTATTATATATTTAAATTTTATAGTAAATAAAAAAATATATCCGCATTCCACAGTTAATGAAACAAATTTCCATTTTAGTTGAAAAATTTTAGCGAAACTAAAAGAGAATAGTAATAGTTACATAAAATATATAATTCTGGTAGGAAATTCTGTTAGCATATTTGCAAATGTGTAAATATAATATGATAAATTACAATGAATAAAAATGTAACTTTTTAGAAATCCTAACTTAATAATGATATTTTAATATTTTAAGCAAATTTGAATATTACATACTTCGTTATTTCGCTAAATTTAAGGATTAACCTTATCAGAATTGTTCTCTTTTGTGAATTTGTTTTTCATGAATGCATAACTGCATTTATGTTTTATGATATTATTATGTATTCTAATGCCTTAAATTGCAATTACCTGCATTGTATTGTATTATATCGTATCGTATAGTATTATATTATATTATATTATATTATATTATATTATATTATATTATA
>JAPDSC010049614.1:105357-162625 GCA_026290005.1 Latrodectus geometricus
TTCATATTCAGTATAGTACATTCACAATCAACAATATGCTTTGAGAAATTTAATCCTTCTTTTTTCTTACAAGTGTAATAAAAGTAATTATATTTTTCTTAACATTAGGACTCATCTGACTTTAATTTACAAAACTATGAAAATATTAAAATTATTTAAAAATTTGACATGAAAGTTTACAATATGAAAGAAATATAAATACTCCTAATTAATATTTAATGAGTTCCTCCTTTTTCATGATGAAGCATATAATTCTACAATATTACAGAAATGCAATAGTGCAGAAGTAATACAGAAATTTCATTTTCGTCATTAAAATGGCGTTTGTTATAGAGTTATTTCTAAGAATAATGGCGAATTTCTGAACAAGATTAAATTGTCGCTACCAAATTTATATCCGGACTGTTTAAAGCCGGTAAAATGATTTTTCATTTTTTTTTATAGTGAATCACATTGTTTTAGGGTATACTTAACCCTTTATGCTAGTAAGAAATAAGTATATGAAATAGCTATTTTGAAACTATACATTCGGCTGATTATTCAACTGTTGTTAAAGACATTTATAAAAGAGAACTGTCCAAAGGAAGAAATGCTTTTTGAGGTGTTAAACAAAGTGAGAACAGGAATTAGTGATGCAGATTCATTGATCTTTTTTTAATACATAAAAGACCAATATCTTGATTTGACATCACTCTCTTAACTTTTATATGGTATGCATATTTTTCTGTTTATGCAACGTAACTGAGTAAAAGTTCTTCATTGTAACATTTTTTTAAATTACTGACTGTGCATCCAATGTCATAAACATCGATTAAACTTAACCAGTTGCTTGAAATATTTCTTTCAAATTTGTAATCTGTACATAATTTTAAATATGCCAATAAATTATTATATCAAATAATATTTTTGTGCTAATAATCAGAATAGAACATAAAAGGTTTCAATGTAATAGATATTTTCAAGATAATTAAAAAGAAATTAATTACCGTTTGTTCTTGGCACTTTTGCACTCTTATTTTATTTTATTTTCCTAAGAAAATATTTCCTTTCTTTTTCAAGATTCTGTGCTTAAGTCTAATCAATGACACATTTCATTGTGGCATTACTTTCAAATTATACAAAACACTTTTTCCTGAAATCTGTTTTAAAAATGTCAGTTATGTAAATGCTCATTTCTATGAAATCATTAGAATAGTTTTTAAATTTGACAGTTCATACAAATTGAAAATTCGTAAGTAAAAGATTTTAAATTATTTGTTTCCCAAACTACTTTCTCCTTAAAAATGAAATACTGTTAGAAAAAATTATTTAGTATGCATCTTATGAGAAACACTTGTTAAATAAAATACAAACATAAAATAATTCGTACTTTCATTTTGTTAATGAAAAATAAAGAGATCTTTTATTTTCTAGTTAAAGAATATTTTTAAAAATAAATTTTTGCATTTCTCAGATGTAAAGTATTATTATTCCTGTATTTTTTTTCTCAAAAAAAACTCTTCAATCTTTGCTTTCAGCTTTTCATTTTTTTTAAATCAATTTTTTGTCTGTTTTTATAGGTTTTACACTTAAAATGCAGAAAACACAAGGTCTAAAATAGAATTTCGCCAAAGAGATATAGTAAATATCTTGCAATCATGTGATTTAAATGGTGAGTTTTAGTTAAAGATTTACTTTAAATTAATTCAGATAAAACAATATAACCGGTATTACAAGACTCACATCATTCAGTGCAGAATCATTAATCCTGGAATTCGTTCTTTAACACTTTATGATTCAGCCACAAAACATGTTAATTATTTTGAAGCTGAAATTCCTTAATTCTTAAGCCCACAATAACTAAAATTACTAAAAAATACTCTTTATTTTTAATTGAAAATTGCTCCTTTTGAAATAAAAGATTTATTTCATTATAAGTCTTTTTAAGGTACATGTACAATATTAAGAATTCATGCAATCACTGATGTCAGAACCGTTATTAATGAATAGTTATATTACTGAAGATAAAAAAAATTATCTGTGGAAATATTTTGCATTTGTCAGATAATACTGCTAATAACGGGATTGATTTTCAGTTCAGTTAGTCGTATATTTAAAATCCAGTCTGAATAAGATGATTTTAAAACGATTTGAGGTATTTTAAATTGGATTTCAGGCATGAATTTTATTATGACAAGAAAAAAACAAGTAATATTGAATTTAACCCTTATTGATGAAATATTTTCAAGTGTTTATGCAAGCATTTTAATTTAATATTAATTATGCATATAGATTTTCATTTTGTCATGTCGGTTTATTTTATTTCCAAAATAAATTTTCTGCATTTGGAAGCTCTATCAACAAATAATAAGGCATGCATTTTATTTTCGAAAATGTTTCCATTCGTAAGATTATTTGAAATTGTAATTTTATAAATTAAGCATATTTATTTACTCTAAGTATTTTGTGCACATTTTATTTTCCCAATAAAGTATGCTGATTTATTGAATGTACTTGATATATAATGTAATAAACTTACTAAACATCAGTAGAAATGTTTCAAATTAAAATTTCTAGTATCACATAGTAAAAAATTAAAAGAAGATATTTTAAGTTAGGAATGTGCTGCAATTATATCTTAAAAATTATAAAACAAAAGATCCCTTAATTTTGTAAGCAACCAAACGTAGTATAAAGAATAAAAATTATAAAAAGAGAATCTCAGTGAAGGGAAGATGATTTTATATTGAATTAGAGCAAAAAAATACTTCTTTTAATCACGAATCCTCCCTCATTTTTATACGAACACCGCTGTGAAATTTTTTCTAACACTATAATAGCGTATGACCTACTAATGATGAGATTTTGTAAAGATTTTTCATGGGTGTCTAATTTCTAAAGGCTTATAGTTCTCAAGGTGACCTTTATTACGTTTCTAAAACTAAGCCTTTTGTATTTTTGAATTTGATATTTTTACTTCTTCAGGATAATTACTGTAATATCTGATTAAAAATATCCTTTCTAAAATATGAGGATATTTACATCAATGTCAGAATCGATCTTTTAACGCTTTTTTAAAATTTTCACGCAGTATTGTTTATTATTTCTCTTTTAATATTAATTATTTGCCACTTATGTTATTATTTAAATCCAAGGATTCTCAGTTCTTGTGAGTTCTAAAATATTCGTAACTGCTAATGCTTGTTTTTAAAATTTGAATTTTCAATTTCAAATCCCTAACTAAAAGATTTATAGAAATAATTGTAAAATTATCCGCTGTAAGCTTGTTTGATTAATTTGAAATTAATATTAAATTCATCACTCTTGATTGTTAATTATTTTACAATATGATTTCAGTTAAAAACTATTTATTTCTTAATTTTCTTTATTAAATTATATCAACTGATATATAGTGAAGCACTGTTATCGTATTTGTTCAGGTCTTGCTCTCTCTTTAACATTAATGAAAATTTTAAAAATTTGTTGTTCTTATATGAGTAAAAATTAATCTTATTCCTTTTGCAATAAAATTGATAAATTTTTCATTTTAATGAAATTTTAATTATTTTATCAATATTTTATAGTATTCAATGACATAACTCGTAATCTTTTTTAAGAAATAAATATTAAATATTTGAAAATACCGTTTTATAATTTG
Source organism: Latrodectus geometricus (assembly GCA_026290005.1). Taxonomy (NCBI): domain Eukaryota; kingdom Metazoa; phylum Arthropoda; class Arachnida; order Araneae; family Theridiidae; genus Latrodectus; species Latrodectus geometricus. Next base: position 108,995 of record JAPDSC010049614.1, read on the forward strand.
TTTTTCAAGTTATATAAATTATCATTCGAGTTTTGGTAAAAATTATTCTGTGTTATCAAACATTTTCTTAAATTTCATTCATTATTATAAATAATTATAAAAAAGATTAATCTTATATAAAAATTTGATAAGATTAGGTAAAAGATAAGTCTTCCCAGCTTCTGAGTCACAAGAATTACTTAATAGTAATAATTAATTAATTTCTTGGCTTGCAACTTGTGTTCTGTTGAGCAACATGTGTTGTGACCTAATACATTTACATTTATATACATTAAATTAAATTACATTTAAGTACATTAAAATATAAAAGAAGAAAAGCATTTAATGTATATAAATATAAAATGATAAATATTTAAAATACATTTACTACATAACAATGTTCACTACCACTATAAAATAATACATAATAAGATAATATTGCTAATAGTTCTACAACTGTAATATTATACAGAAAATTAGTATGTACAATTTGATGCCATTATCATTAATACAGTTAAAGGATTAAAGACATGCATTTAACTTCTTCAGTAATAATTCATCAATCATCTCTTCAATAACTGATTGATAATGAAATCCTTTATTTTGATCCTTTTAATCAATCTACCTATCTATCAAAATTAGTTTTATATTATCAAATTAATGATATTTCATAAGCTCTAATAAAATATCTTTTTTATAAAGTTACAATGTGCATACAATTTTGTAAATCAAAACTATGTAATGAAACTTTAATTGTCGGAGATGTATTTTAGTATTCCTAGCAGCAGTAAAGTCGGTCATCATTAATAAATTAGTATTCTTCAAATGAACAAGAAATGTCACGCTATTAAAATAATGAAACAAGGTCACGCATTCAGTAATGGGGGAGGATTATCGAAAAATAAAAAGAAACATTGTTTATTAAATATTTTTAAAACATTTTTCTCTGATTTTTAATTTAATCTTACAAAATAAATGCTTACAAAGGTGTATTATTTGCAGACAAAAAATTATATTCAATCATTTTGTGGAAGATTAAAGAAATATTTCTAATTTTTTTTAGAATAAAAGAAAGTTTTAATATCCATAAAGATGTAAATGGTTAGTATCTTGATAAACTGACCATTTATAACACTAGTATTTATGACTCGGAGCCTTTTGGTTGATTGGTTGGGTTCTATGGCGCAAGGTCCAAAAATAGACATGCTGCGCCAAGACTCGGAGCTGAAGAAGTCAACCTAGAAGATGAAATCAACATGCTTGATTCTCGTTGACTTAATCAAAGGTTAGTGTGCAGATAGAGTCTTTTCACATAAATTGTTAAACATTCACAAGTATTAATGTCTTCATCTGGTGTAGTATAAAGTGGAAAATATTAATATATTAAACTGGTTCAAAGTTACGAATTTTTAATTTTACGTTTAGTTATCAATTAAATGATTGATAGTTTGAAACACCAATGTACTCCTTTCTAATTTTGAATTGAAGGGTTTAAGACAAAAAATTTGATGTCGTTAAAAATATATATCGGACTTGCTTCAGATTTTTAGTTAATAATTTAACTACAATATTTTGCGTTTGCTGCTTATATTCATCTATAAAAAAAGAATTTAAAAGAATTACTTGGTTTTTAAGAATCTTGTTTTTTGAATACAATTATTTAATTTCAAAATCCAATGGCTTTGTAAGATTTATATTGGTTCATACTTAGGAATGCGGTGATAAATAAAATAAAATTGCTATTATTAAAAGAAGAAAAACTAATGGTACATTAACTTGATATTCTGATAAGAATTATTCACAAAAAAAAGTCTATATTTTTCAAATGGATGCTTAGCAGATTAAGGTTATAATAATATTTTTGTTCATTTATCACTTGTTGTTTGCTGGTAGAATTGTTTATAGGTTTGGATCGCATTGATAGTTTGAAATACCACAAAACACTCCTTTCTACTTTGCTGAAACGGTTTCTAATGGGAAACAGTATGGTTGAAATGGTTTCAAGATTTAAAACTTTAAAACCTATCGAAATTAATATTAATATTTAATAGTCACCGTGAAGCAAATTAAAATTTAAAATTTCTTTGTAAATTTACTACACACATTTTTTTCACCAAATAATGGCAATTTAAAGTAATACTTGTCATCATTAGGTTTAGACATAAAAGATATCAATCTTATAGAATTATGTGTATGAGTCTTTTGAGAAAAAAAGAACTAAGGATTTTATTGAACTAAATCAGAAATATAAATCTCTTATGATGATCAGGAATAAGTTGCTTGTATGAGTGTAACAATTGCGTTTGCACCTTCATGTTAATGAGAACATTTTAAAGAAATTTGATACAAATTTTTGAAAACTAGATGCCATTGGCATAGAAAAGGTGTAAAAAATCAAAATATTGTATTTATGGACTTTATGATTGAGACGGTTTTCTGGAAGTTTTGATGAAGCCAATATTCCATTTAATCTTGACATTTTGATACTGTTTTAAAATTTTATTTATATTTATATCTAAAAACGTTTTTAAAAACTAGATAATTTTACAGCTATAGTATATTCATTAATATATTTAATGATGATTTGTTTGTTATTATCGTTAGAAGTCTCTATAAGTAATAAATTGTTATTTTCTAATTAAATGTGTCGCGCAAAATGGGCAAAATGTAAAATGCCACTTTCTGAAAAATATTTGTTGAAGTGAAAAAACTGGTGGCATCTAATCCCATTGTGTGTGCCCCACTCATCTCCAGCTGTCGCGTTCTCTTCAAACAATTCCTACCTCACACATTCCAAAAATAAACTGAAAGTTATGTATTTGCAGCAGCCTAACAAAACATTCCACTAGGTGAAAAAGAAATAAAAACTAAAACATGTCATTAGAAAAGAATCGGAAACCCCAAAACAAAACTAAAGAGAAAGCGTTTTGTAAAGAGGTTTGTTCTAAAAGAAATTCACTTTGGAAAAAAAAAAAAAAAAAGCAGCGGGAAAAGAAAAAAAGAATCGGGTCACAACCAACAGTGCGGGTGAAGCAATTTAGAACGAAGCCCACACGGGTACTTTCTCCCGTTTAATTCTGCACACTTTTTCTCAGGTTAAGGGCACATGGTTTTGTTGTTCTAATGTCTGGAAAAATCACTTGCATCACTTTTGATGGCCTTCTATCAATAGTTGACTTGTGAAGAAGAGCATATAAATTGAATACAATATTAACCTGTCAAGGTAACTTTTTCGGTTGCTATTAAAGAGTACCAACAGCCGAAGTGTGTGTGGAAAATATTTTAAAATAAGAATTTATATAATACTCATTTACAGAATCTGGTATCAATAATTTGCTTAAATACTATTTGGAGCTTAAATATCATTTAGATTAATTTTAAATTGATATTTTTATTTTATTTATTATTGATTTTAATTTTTTTCGTTTCTTTATGAACACTCTAATTTGTTTTTAAATAAATAACAAAAATTATCCAAAAAAATTTGAACTAGAAATAGTGAAATTAAATTAATGATACATTTTTGATTATCAAAATTTTTCCCTTAATTTTGTTCTTGTAGCTTTCCAGTATTTTCTTTGTACAACTAGGCAAAGATTTTATTTAGTATTTATTTTATGTGTGTGCATTGCTAAATATTTTTTTTAATTTTTTAGAAATTATGATCTTTTATGGCACAAGTTAAATTTATATTAATCTATATTTAATGTAGATTATATATATATAATTCACACACACACACAGTTCACACTGTTTCGTAATACATAATATGCAATTAGAATTCTCCTTAAGCGTCTTTTTTTAAAGTAAATATTTTTATTTATATGATTATTTGACACTTATTTACATTATTTTTGATGAGTATTTAGCCAAAACTTTAAATGTGTGTTGAATGTATTTGATGCATAACAAGACAGTTTAAAGATCAATTATGACATAACAAAAACAGAACAGAGCATTTCTTTTCTGGTACTGATGAGCTCCATGCTAGTAACAAAATCATGGAGAAAATAAAAAGAAGTAAAAATATAATATAAAGTCAAAACTAAGCAAAAGTATAACAAATAATAATAACAAATTTTAACAATCAAATAATAATAATGATGACAAAAAAAATTGCTACTCAAAAAATAGGCTGCTTAAAACAAAGCACTTGAACATTTGTAAATTGGAATCCTTTTAAATATTTTAACACAATAGACATTATAGTCACTCAAATAAACAAAAATACTGGGAAGAGTGATATTATTTTTAGAATTTTTTTTACTAATCTTGCCTATTAAAGTTGTAACAAATGTTTTATATTAGATTTTTATGACAAAAGCATTCTTTCAATTACTTTCCATCCTAAAAAATTAATAATTTATTGTAGTGGAATGCTCTTTAAAGCATTCTTCTGCATTTTTTTTATTTCTTTATTTTTAACAATATTTTACAAAATCAAATTAAATGAAACAGTTTTTATATAAGTACATATATTAGGGAAGTATGAATTATTTTACCTCCCCCCCCCACTGAATATATTTTATAGAAAATTGAAGTGTTAGATTAGATCCACATAAATATGATACTGTTTAATCAAAAAGTATTTTTAAACCAATTATAAAATATTGAGTTGAGAACATATTATATGTTCAACAGATATAAAGCAGTTTTTTGACACCAAAAGAAACTAAATTTTTTAATCAACTAATAGTTACACTTTAATTTTTTGCTTCTGAACACAACAAAAAAATTCCAGGATTAATATTTATGTCATACGCATTTTTATAACAAACTATTAATGAATTTTTATATTTTAATTGCTTTGGTAAATTTGTAAAAATATAAATTAATGATATTTTTTAGGAACTGATGATTTTAGTAAGTTTTCACACTGTAGCTGATAAAAAGTTTCCATTGTTGTTAATAATGATAATAAATTTTTTTTCAACGAATTTAAAATATTATCTTTATTAGTAAAACACTTCCTTGAAAATAAATAATAAATTACTTTCATTTTACTTTTTTGCACTCAAAAAAGAAAATATAATTTATCCATTACGATTAAAAAACAAATTCTTATATGAAAGATTTTTCAATGATGTTGAGTAAGTAATTTAAAAGAAGATTTTAAGAGCATATAACAAACTGAAACATAAGACATCAAATTTATTAACATAAATATCACCGAAAAAATGAAGAAACAATCTCTAGTTGTAACCAGTATTTTCCTAAATTTGGGAAAAGTTGAATTGAATTTATTTAAATATTTTTTAAAGCCTAGTTCAAAAATAAGTTTAGGGAATGTTCCTAATATTTTATAAAATCAGTAAAGAGTTAATTTTTATATTTTTTGATTAATTAGTTCACTAGTAAAGTTTAATGCAAACATTTATCATACATTCCTCGCTCCAATTCTTATCTTATGAATTAAGTAACAAGGATGACATTTCATTAAATCCTGTAACTGCAAAGTACTTGTGATCCACTAAAATACTTTTCAGCTTTAAAATACTTATGTTGAAAGCTTAGATAGGAATGACAATCTTCTTTGATTGACTGAAAGCTAATGTATCTACTACAGTGGTGTCAGACTTTCTGAGACTTATGATGAAACTTTGATTGCAGTCACACACACACACAGGTAACTTATCTTAAAAATATCTCTATAAAACCTCATAAAACAAAAATTGCATTTCCATTCTAATTGACTATTAGTTAGAGAAGCAGATCTTTAAAATATTGAATGGTAATACATAAATTCGTGAAGCACAAATCTTCGTTGAGTACTGGAGCTAAAAGATCAATCATTTGTATGGCTCAATCAATAACATCTTTTGATGCATGTGTGTATATATATATATATATATATATATATATATATATATATATATATATATTATGAGTTACAAAAAACTGATGTTTGAACAGTCGGCAATATACAATAATAAGAAATTTACAGATTTATGCTTAATTTTTCTCAATTACAAAACTAACAAAGATCATGGATTTTTTAAATTACTTTCACATAAGTTAAAATATTTACGGATTTTTTGTATTTCTCTTCTATATTTTTAACTGTTATCAACAAATTTTTATTTTTTTATTTTTAGTTCCTAAATGTAATATAAGTAATATTATTTATACACAAATGAAATGCGAAGAACTTCACTTAAAATGATAATATACATATATTTGCTTATTTTATTTATTTTTAATTTTTATCTGTGTTTATAATCGATATAAATATAATAACATCCATAAAAATATTTTATATCCATAATTTTTGCTTATTAACTTTCAATTTTTCGATAAAAATCATTTACTACATTGTTATGTCGATGTTCATATATTTGTTAAAAAAAATTTTTATGCATAACATTCTAATGTTCAATTTTTAAAAAAAAAAAAAAAAACTTTTTTTGAAAAAAAAAAAAAAAAGAATTTTAATGATTTTTTTCATATTTTTACATAACCAATTGCATGTTTGTTTTTTTTCCCCTTAGTTATCTTTTAATTTAATTTCATTAGAATATATATTACTTATACTGTATGAGTCAACAAATGATCTTTCCTTCAAAAATATTTTGAATCATTTTTTTATTATTTCTTATATTACTTGCTTAATTTAAATTATCTAATTTTTTGTTTAGAGTTATTATAGTTTGTGGAATTAAGAAAATTTTATTATATTTTTGAAATTTGCATACATGCGAATAAATCTTTCTGAATCTTGTTATTTAAATTAATATAATTGTTACACTAACTTATTAACTAATGAAAAAAATATAAAATTAAAAAATAAAAAAAAATAAATGTTTAATTTGTTTAGTTATGTTCAATATCGCGGTTTTTTTTTATGAATTTAATTAATTTAATAAATAGAAACATTAATTTTCTTACGCAAATTATTCCTCGATAGATGGCAGCACTAATTATTCTAATAATTTTAAATCATGTGTTACAATGATAGATACTAGATGGCAGCATATATACAATTAGATTGAAAACATTTCAATAATTTTCAATCAGAATTTAATGAAATAAAATAAATAAATCTTATAAGGCAAAATATAGTAAACGCTCATTTTTACGAACACGCAGCCATCAGTTTGTAAAATCAGTAGTTTGTAAAATCTGATGATGTTCGGAAAATAGAAACTAACGGTTAGATTTGAAAAAAAATTTTTACCATATTATTCTATCTTTATAAATAAGTACTATAAGAGAAAAATATTTAGTATACAAAAAAAAAGTAAAACTTATGCAAAAAAAAATTTCAAATTAAAAACAATTCTTATTCTCATTTTACAGAGAAAAATCAGTAAATCATTTTTTTTCTATTTCAAGACATGTAAAGAAAAATTAATATCTTTTCAATGTAGAAAAGGATTTTACTGTTGTTTTTCTCAAAAAGAGCCTTAATTTAGTTTGCGATTCATCTTATTTGCACTAAGTCATTTTCTTCATCTTTTTGATACCTGCCTTTTTCATTATTATTTTTATCATGTTCTCAATCGGCTATTTGTCTAATTTTCTTACGAACAAACCTGATTTAGCCTAACTGTAGCCCAAGGCAAAAATTTCTTTGGAGGTCCCTCTGCTTCACTAATTTTGTAATAGAGAACTGGACTTTATGGAGATATTTAAACTTTTCCTCTTATTATAGATATATTGCAAGATTAGAATCTAAAATAGCTATAAAGTTTAACTCCTTCAATGGTCAGACGAAATATAGTTTTGTTTATTTTATTAATTTTAATGATGGACGTAGAAATGAGGGAAAATTTTATGTCCATCATTTAAAGTATGCACATCTGAAGAGGAAAATTTTGACAAAATGCTATTTAAATTTATAATTAGTAAATGTATACTCTTTTAGCAATTTAAATTAATTAACGAAAAACACCATAATTGGATTAATTAATGAACAATTTCATAATTTAATTAATTAAATGAAAAGAAATGTCATAATTGAAATTATAAGCGAAATGTAGACAAGTTCTATGCACTTAGGGAGTAGACTAAAAAGCTTTCTTTTATGCATACCAAAAACGCTTTTAGCAATCTGACAAAATGCTAAGGCAAAATTTGTATTAGAATGCATTCTACAACTATTGTAAGCATCTGTCAATAAGAGAACCTCCTAAGTTTCATATTAATATACTTTTAAGTAAAAAAAAAATTCAAATTTCTCAACAGCTATTTTCATATGTAAGAACATTGAATTACTTCAGGTATTTATTGAACAACAACATGATAATATTATGTTGTTGTTCAATAAATACATGAAATAATTATATGATAATATCATAGCCAACAATATGATAATATCATAGCCAACAATATGATAATACCATAGCCTTCAGTAAAGTACAATAAAAAACTACTTTTTCAAAACAACTGAAAGATCATAGATATATCACAATAAAGTATTCTTATTGTTACAGAACATTTTATGAAAAATGAGACTAAAAAGGTTCATTTTGTGTAAACACGTATTTGTACTTTTAATCATTTTTTTCATATCATAACACTAAATAATGTTTTCTTTTAAAGTTATAGCACAATATAATGCTAGGCTATATTACTATGTAAGAATAACAGAAAATAATAAAATTTATATTGACCTTGAATGATTATGCTTATTTTTGTATCAACAAAATCTACCTTTAAAAAATTCATATCCTTGTTGACATTAGGGTAGAATTCAATTAAATTTTTACAATTACGATGGCTTTGTCAAGCCAATCAGAAGCTCGTATTTTTGTAAAGCTATCACACTTCGTGATATGTAAAAATACAGCCTTTTGTTTGATCAAATTTAATTTAGTAATTTCGAAAGCATATCTGAATCCCATCCTCGAAAGTCATGGATTTACGAAGTATAGATTTTTTCTATACTTACGATAGATTAATGAAAAGTTAATCATTACTGTAGATTAATGAAAGAGATTTTACACTGTACTGATATTTTATTTATAAAAGTTCATAAAAAAGAAATTTAAGATAAACTTTCTATTCGATTTATGGCCCCCCTCTGAAGTAGGGGATCGGGCTGCCCTTTCCGAAACTGCAGTTTTGTCCCTACTTTAGTCATGCTCTACTAATAAACAATTTCCATCTGAATTCAGATTCAAAAAGTCCTGAAGTGAAATTTCATGAAGCATTAGGTCTCTTAGCTGAAACTCATGTATAAATTGCGGAAACTTATGTAGAAATAAGTTATCTTTGCTCATATCATCAGATAAATTTTTGTCTTTCATTAGTTATAGTGTAATAAAGCAATCATGTCAAAATAATTTAGATACCTTTTTTTCCCTTACAACATCAACATCATTCTAACCATACATTTATTAGAATATTGTGCCTAAAAATTCTATTAATTAATTCCAAGGTTTTAAGACATGACTCATAACCAAAAGTACCCTATGATATTTTCACTTGGACTTTTAATTACACTCAGTCTTAAATTAGATTAAATGGGCGAAATTTGCACTGACTGGTTGTAAAAGTATGTGGTGAATAAAATTCGAAGCTGGTGCCTGTTAAAGTTTGTAGAAAGTCACACATAGGATTTATAAAAAAATATTTTCCTTAACTTTCGATTTTGAGCAATTCCGATTTTAGAATCGAAACTACTTTTAATTCATTACATTGATTAATTTATATTTCATGTTGCAACTAGTTATCCACAATTCAAAGATTTTTCAATAATCAACCGTAAAATAAAAAAAAAATGAATGAAAAATCTGATGATAAAAATTAAAAGCAAAAGAAAAATGCAGCAAAACAAGTTCATAAAAAAAGAGATTTTTCAAAACTCAGTTCGTAAATAGGTATTAAAATTATCCTTGCTGCGATAGCACCCTGTCAGAAAATAACCAATAATTTTTAAAACCGAAAAAAAGAACGCAAAAATAAATCCTTGAATTCGTAATTATTTTGCATCTTTTTTTTTTTTTTTTTGTATTGCATTTGAAATGAATAAATCCATAAATAGCTCAATAGTAATTTCGTAAAACATTCTGGCTACTTTTCTTTTAAATTTGTAACATATTTCACATTTTTTCCTAATAGTTGTAGATAACTCCACGTATATTTGTTGAAATGATTATTAGAATTATTTATTTCCATACATTACTCATTTTAATCTACATTCATCTAAATAATTAACTATACAAAATCCAAACATTTCATAAAAAATAGCTATCATATTTTTTTTTTTAAATTGTAATATCAAGTTATTAGTGAAACATATTGTTAAAAATACAAATGAGAATAACATCACAACCATTTGATTTTATTTCCTTACCAAATGATAAACTTTCGAAATTTGTCTTAAGGCAATATTAAGAACCTCAAACATACCATAAAAAATCATATCTAATTTTTAAAGAAATGCTAAAGAAATACATCAGACTTTTAACTTGCTTTTCGAAAATTTAATTTGCATGTAAAGTCATCTGTTTATGGCTGGTTATCTGTTTCAGAACAGGAAGTTTCCTGTATATCAATCATCCGGAGAGACAGATGGTGAATTGCTATACTTTTTCACTATTCTATAAACCCATTCCTCTTGAATTCACATATACTTGATGTATGGGTTATTGACGTGTTTCAATATGCTTCGTTGTTTTCCAATAATAATAAAATAACGAAAGAATCTAAATACATTTACACAGCTTGAGTGTGGAGAAGTATTTATATTATTAGGATACCCAATGCTACGTCATTGCAAATATCAAGTAGAAGACACAGCCGAAGATGAAATTGAAAATAACTTTTGAAGTTGCGACGCTGATAGGTTTGATTTTTTGTTCAGGATGCTTGGATGGATTTGGATTTGATAAAGCTTCCGAATCTTGTGAAAAGACAATGGCTTCCATCATGTGCGGTAATGTCATTTTATTCTGAATTTCGTAAGAAGATATTGAAAATGAACCCATTTATGGGAATTATTGCATCTTAAAAGGGACTCCACTGCGGATAAAATGTTGCGTATATTCAAATGTTAAACTATTTACCATCATCACGAAACATTTGGAAACTTATAATGTGTTACTGAATCAATTAAAAGCGAAAAATGTCTCATATAAGACTGCTTTTTTCAACGTTAAACTTTACTGTTAATTCTTTAGAATGTCAGGGACGAAATCCATTTTAAAATTATTCTTAAATAACTTTTTGCCTACATGAATAAGATATAAGGCAATTATAAGTTCATTTTATATAAGATTTCTCCCTTAATTTATATGAAAAATATTTTTCAATCACAACATCAATAATTAATAAGTTATCAATAACAATAGATTAACAACTATGGAAAGCTTAATAATGCAATCATATTCAGATTTAAATAATTAAAAATATAATTTTATTTTTTTAAATCTAAGAATTTAGATTCAATATGTAAATTAGCAGATGAAAATTTTTAAATTAAAAATTTTTTTGTAATTAATGAATTCTGTTGAAAACATTATTTTTTGTGGTTTTTGTTGCTGAAAATTTCTTTCGCCTTTTATTTTCTTCTAAGATTTTTATCATTTTAAAAAATACTCGTGTTCCTTTTTCAAATTTTAGTATTTTTATGAAAACTAAACTGAATTTCAAGTCTATAAAATGTGTACATATATAAGATATTTTTAAAAGAATTATTAAAAAAATGCAGTTAAATTATTTTACTTAACTAAAGAAATAAGCAATTTTAATTTTCATTAGTGTATAACAACTATTTTTCAAACAGACATCAGTATTAAACTATTATTATTTCGTAGGGAATCTTGCCAATGTACTTTTGAATCTTGAAACTGCGTTCGGTTTTATTTTGAATGTAAAGTTAAGGTGTCAATTCGTTTTATAGACTACACAGTAAAAAAAAAAAAAAAAAAACTTTGATATTTTTACTTCGTCAGAGTTTCTACTGAATGTTAATCAAAGGGAAATTTATTTATTTATTCTTAAGAACTTCACAGAAAAATCTAAAGCATAAAATGGTTTTTATTTTTATTGAAATGTTTTACAAGTTTTAAACTCTGAATAATAATATCAAGGTAGACACATGTAAATATTTAAAAACGCGATAAAAAATTCTATCCATGTATATAACACATTTTTATTTATTTTTAAATTTTCGGTTTCTTAAGATTTACTTTTCTTTTGATTTTAGATGAGTTCTTAGCACCAGCAGCATCATGTGCAGATCTGATGCCTAAAGAGGTAGGGAATTTTTTACTTTTGGATATATTATGAATTTTAGATCTTGAACTTAGAAAACATTTTCCATAATAACAATGTCATGCATATAAGGTTAAAGTTATTACATTTATACAAAAATAATATTACAGTGATATACGATGCACATTTATGAACAAAATACATTTAAACAAATTATAAAGAATATTATGCGCATAAAATGCAAATTTAGTTTTTTAAATAGTCACTGCAGCACAATATTAAAAAGAATCTTAAACTTACGAGAATTCGAACATGAACTGAGAAGATTATGGCATATATTGAAAAAGTTATTTCGAGAAATTAAATTTAAAATAATTGGTTTTTTTATTTTTAACTCAAAAATAATAAAATTTAGAAATGAATAACTAAAGACGGTAAAATTACAATATCAAAAATATTATAAAAATTATAAAAATTAATCAAAATGTTTATCAAAATTCTATTTATGCACTTTCAAAATATTTTTCATTTAAAATACCAAATTTTATTTAAATATTCCCATGGAAATATTCTATGAAAATATTAATAAATAAATTAAAGTAAAAATGTTTCCTTGATGTGAATAACGATAATGAACAATTTAAAATAATATCCATTAATATGATGTAAATACTTTATGCATGTTTTTTCTCATAAATTTACTTAAACTTCTATAAATAATGTAATTGAAATGGTTCACATATCTGCGGATTAATAAGCCATTTCTGAATTCATGGAATCCTAAAGTGCGGAGAAAATATTTCCCCAAACGTCTGATAAATATTCATGAAGATATATTCAGAAGATATTATGCATTTATTTCAAATTTAAGTGGAAATAGTTAGAAATATCAAAACCAATTCCACTTAGGCTTATTGATTTCTTTAAAGATCTAGCAAAGATATTTTTGAATATTTAAAAATATTATAATTTGGTAATGCATAATAAATATTTATCTTTTTTTCTGCTTATTAAGATGCTATTGCGAATATATTTCAGACTATAATATCATAAACTTGTTTCACTAAACAGGTATAAAGATCAAGATCCCAACTTTTATTTTTCATCATCATCATCATTAAAATTTTTTAAATATTTTCTTATATAGCGAAGATTTAAATATTTTAAATTTAAATACAGAATTAATTTTTTTGCAATATTGCTTCACATATTATTTTTGGTTATTTAACTGACGGTGCATGGTAAAATATTAGGTATTTAAAAAAATTTATGTATAAAAAGGCTGGTATAATCATTAAAAAAAAACTGCCATAACAGATCGTCTTTTCATGGCAGAGAAACTCATAGTTTAAATAATAGAATATAAAATAAAGACAGATATTTTCTAGTAGAAGCAAAATGTTGCAAAAGAATTTGTGATTATTTTTTTTACATACAGTAGAATTTGTATTAGATTTTAAACATGAATTCTAATTGATCGATAGTTGGATTGGTATAGCAGGTTTCATTTGTTTTATGGCTTTGAACTGTCTCTGTGTTGTCGTATTTAATGACATGTCTAATTGTACAAAAGATGAATTGCTAAAGACATTTCTTATCATACTTCTAAGAAACCATCGATCAAATTCAATAAAGTTAATCCATCAAGATGCGAATATGTAATAGGTAAGGGCAGAAAAAATGAATTAAATGGGAGGAGTCATGTGTCAAGTTGTTTATATTATTCAACAAGAGAAAGAACATGTCACACCTAGAGAAAACAGTATTTTTATACTTGGGAGTTGCGAAATATAATAAAAAATTCAATAAATTCAGTATGAATTTACATTTTATTCTTAAGTGGTTCCTGAGGTTTTCTACTCTGAATTTATATTATATTCTGTGTGGCAGAATATAATATTAAATGTATTTTTTTATATACTTAACTTTTTAACGTGATAGAAAATTATTTGAGAAATATTAATTAATATTCATTAATAAAATTTGTATAGTATTGTAAATATAAAGGAATGAAAAAATTGAGATCACGTCATTTCAAACAGTAAGCTTCAATTGGAAATATTAACCAATAACATTTGAAAGAAAAATATTTTACAAAAGCACACAATATACTTCATTATGCTATCGAATGCTGTTAAAATTTAAGCACGTACAGATGTTGAGCAGATAAATTATCAATATTTCTAATTTTTGATTAAAATCAATTTGTGAGAATATGTACTTTACAACTCATATCCTTTTAGTTCTAAGCAGATTTAAACAAATGTTGGATGATTATTTTCTATCAAAAATAAGAATTATTATACAAGTATATTTAGTTTCATTTTAAGAGTATTAGCAACACCTAAAAAGAGACTTGATCTAGTGATAAAGGTACAAAATAATGTAAAATCTCAACGAAAGAAACATTGGAGCTTTCTTTGTAATTCTCTATTGAATTTGAATTTTGTGGCCCAAAGATTATTAAAACAGATAAGATTATAAATTTTTACTTCTTATCTTCAGCGCCTATGCATTTATGCTTGATTTTTATTCTATATGCATATTTTTTGTATAATGTATTGAAAACGAGCGAAGCGAATTGCAAACTGAAAATATTTTCGTGGCAATCATTTGCTGAATAAAAAGTTACAGGTCAGGAAAGATGGCAAATACACACATAATTCGTAGCCAATGGGTTAAACGCATAAATTACACTATCATGAGCAAACTTTTCAAAAATATACTTCCCAGTTAATGATTCTCGAAACAGTAAATTTCATTTTCTGATTATCATGAAGGAACTACTTAAAAAGCATTTTATTTTATTTTTAGAATAATTGTTTTAATTTTGTCCTACTGAAACCACTCTAAAAGCAAAATTGGTATAATGTATTCAATTAGTAATTTCAGACTTATATAATGAATTTGAGAAATTTTTAATACTGGAATAGTAATTAAATTGCTTGTCAATTCAAATATACGAAATGAGTGTGATATGAAATTAGTAGCATTTAAACACATCAATAAGTCTTTGAAAGAGGTTTAGTTGAAAGTTACAATGTTTAAACATTTTTCGTTGAATTTGAAATGAACAGGAAAGTGTAAATAAAATATCATTGCATGAATAAATTATTAACTACGTTATAAATAATCTTATATTTTGTTTCTCCTATTTCATTGTTATTTTCGCACTTAGTTTAGGAAATTTGGTTTATATTAAATTTTAATGTTTTAATCATGAAGATAAATATTTTTGCCAGTCCAGATGTAAATGTCGCTAGAGAGGATGTACGTAGTTACGATAATTAAGAACATAATTATTTAAAAATATTTTGTTTATGTACTTTTACGTTAGTAAAGCTATTGACAGCAACATTTACCACAGGAAATATGTGTTATTGTTGCTTATCCTGACCTTTGAACACACATGCCATAGTTACCCATTTATAGGGTAGGCAGCCATTCATACAAGGAAAGGACAAAGACAGGATAGAGAGAGAGAGAAAGTACATCCATACCCGAACCGGGGTTCGAACCTAGACTTCCCTACCCGCAGTCAGGCATGCTAACCACTAGCCAGAGTAGGCGGCACAGGAAATATGCTGCTAACTCATATATTCCCAAAGATATATATTGCTGACTATGGGTGTTTATACCATAAAATTATTCTGATGGAATGAATGTAATATTTTATATTATTTTTTATTTGTCTGCATGTAAATTATTCAATCCAACAAAGTATGTTGTTAAGTCAAATTATAAAAACAATGTGATACATTTTCTGTCAATGACGAAGCATTTTCAAAAATTATAATACAAAAACGTTTGATGATTTTTCTTTAGCAGACTGCAGTTGATATTTAGTTGTTACACCCGAATTGCACCAGTAACTAACGAATGAATAATAACGAAAATTCATAGAAATTTTTCAGTCTTTACCTTTCAATGTAACGCAACTTATCCCCATTACCAATGATTTATGATCATGCATTATCCATATTTGTCAATTCTTTTTTTTTTTGCGCACCTTCTTCCGGGTATTGATCGATATATCCAATCAATAACAACGAATATTATTTTAGATGAACAAGATTTGCTTAGGATGAAAATCATCTTACATTGTTTACTTTGTTATGATAATAAATATTGAAAGAACCATTGGAGGTCGATATTTACATTCCATGACAACAACTCCATCTATTCTTTCATGTAATTTTGTCTGTTTTCTTATCCATTTAAATATTCTCATCGAAGTTTAATAACTCTTACACATTTACTAATCACAAGAATGTCGTGCTTTATATGAATAATAAATATAATGTTGAGAAGTTTTTGTTAAAATACACAATATACAAAAGCAAGAATGAAGATATAGGTTTAATTTGCTTTTATTTGTATTGGAGAAACAAAAGAATAAATGATTTTGATATTTTATAACTGCATATAAACAATACACTTAAACTAATTTTATCACTTTAATTAATACTGTTTAGAATGTATATTAACATTATTATCAAATTTAATTTTATTTATATAATTTTAATTTCAGTAAATTTTTCCCGATTTCTCTTGCTTTCTACAAAGAAAAATTATGTTATAGTATTCTCATAATATTCTAACAAATAACTTTCATTTGTATTGCTTATTTTATAGTTTATTCTGTTTGATCTTTGAATAATATAATATGTAAATAAATCACCTCATATCATTATTAGACAATAGTTTGTCTTGTTTTAAGAAGAATATATGTATACTTCATTATTTTTTAATTAATATATTAACTTAATTTAAGTCAAATGTTCAAAATAATCCAAATGTAAGTACAAAAATAAATCTTAATAATAATTCAATTCATGTTGAAATTAAATTTATGAAATATAACGCATAAGAGTTTTATTCTCATTATAAACGTGTTTCATAAAAATACCACAATTCAATATTTATCATTCTATATATACATGAGGGAGAAGAAAAGTAACAAAGATTTTCAGTATTATATTATTGCAGAATTATTCCTAAAATAGCTATTATTAGAATATTTATCATGATTCCTACAATCAATTGAATTATAAAAACCCCTGACTGTTAATCAGCAACATATGTGTTGTACAACAATGGAATAGAACGTGCTAAAGAGCTAGTAAATTGAACCGTAAAAAATCTCATAAAAGAATTGCAAGTTAGCGTGTCTAAAATTCTTATGGGTGTATCATGTACTTCCATTGTTTGAATTAAGAAACTGCTTCACGAAGATCTCATTAAGGAAGCGTGGTACAGGATATAAACTCATTATTTTTTAAGGTGCGAGAAAAATACAAGAACTTTTATTTAGAAATAAGAAAAATTTCTTTTTATTGATTTTACATATTGTATTCAGTGTTGGTATTGTATTTTTCATTATTAATTCTTTCACAATACAAAATGTTGAAGAAAATTTTTGAATGTATGTATGGTTTGAATATAATTTTTTTTTTACAAGTAATTGGTTTCAGAAGAAAAATAAAAATGCATTTGTTAATTTAAAAATTATTTTACATTATATTTTGCATTTTTTTAATGTTTGTATATTTTAATAAAAATTAATTTTTGTGATTCATTTTATTTTTTTTAATTTTAAAGCAATTAATTAGTAAAGTCTAACTAAAAATATCAATTGCATTAGATAAAATTTTATATACAAAAGTAAGTTTTCATCTCATGAATGCTATTTTTTTTAACAAATTTAAATACGTAAGTATGAAGGAAGTTGCATTCAAAAGCTGTAAAATAAAAAAAGGTAAAATAAAAAGAATATTTTTTTAAAATTACTTTTAGTTTAATGCTTTAAAATATTTCAGTATTTTAATTTTTTACAAATATTTTAGCTAGTAGTTCAAATGATGATGAGTTTCTTGAAAGTTAGGGAAAGAACAGAATCAGTATTTTAAAAAGATGCGGTTTTATAAGTTTATAAAATCCATAAAATCTGTATACTCATTATTATCATAAAAAACGATAAGAAATAGTATATCAGAAAATTTAATTGAGCATGCATCAAACATTAAATCTTCAGTTAAAACTTTTTTTTTTCAGAAATATTTTGGATTTTGAACGATAAGTATTTCCTAATATCTCATGTATTTTGCAGCAAATCATATGCCATTGAGTTTGAAATAATGTCAATGATGATATTTCAATAAAAAATCATTAAAATGACATTCTTGTTTTTCAAATAAAAAAAAGCGTCCATGAGAGATAGAGAATAAGAAAATGGACATCGAGAAACTGTAAATGCTGTTCTTCTCTATATGTATTAAGTACCTTTATGGGTTAAAACGAAAACCGAATTCATTCTTCATCGAAGCAATTTAGTAGATCACTATGTGCAAAATGTTTTGCTGCATTATCTTATTAAAAGAGATGTTTTATAGACCTCTAATATGTGGAACAATTATAAATCTTAAGATGTCAGAAATGTACTAATCACCATTCAAATTACCTTCTATTAGAAGAGTTAAAGTCATGTACTCTAAACCTGCCCATATCATTACATTAGGTGCACAGTTATGCTGACGATATCGAATGCAGCATGACGAGTAGTCTTTTCCTCGGAGCAGACATTCTCATGAACAGCCATCAGAATTCTGCACGAGAAACTAGAATTCTTATGAAAAGATGACACTGTGCAATATCTGAATCCAGCTTTGTGGCTCTGCACACAAAAGTTCCTCTCTGTTTTAGTGCTGAATTATCAAGAAAACTAGAGATAATAGTCTCCAAGCTGAAAGTTAAGGTTGCTCAAATATCCTTGGACAGTATTAGGGGATATTGGATTTGCTACAAATATTTTTGGCCAATTGGTCCGTAATCTGGTTGTACATTTTAAAAGGCCAACCACAAATTATCTCTTTTACCTCGAGCCTAAGACATGTGAGGGCATTAAGGTTCTGCCAGTTGTTCAGTATGACCTTAAGCAACCTTTTGATCCCATATACACACATGACATTGAATGAACTTCAAACATTGCAGGTATTAATCACGTAATGATAATTCTTACTCTCTGTAGGCAATTATCCTGCCACTGTGGAATTTCTATACTTGGAAATAAATATTTATTATTCGAGACTACAACAAGATATTCTAGAAAACTCAAACTTTTCAAAATGAATTTCGAATGAGAAATTCGTTACATAACTTTATGCAACGATTCCAATGTATTTTATTTCCCCTGCTTCGTTCAAATGTATTGAAATGTTAATCATTTGCAAATTATTCGAATCTCCTCTCTCTTTCATGTGATTTTAATATTCGCAGAATCAATCCTTTCACAGGAACTGCACTTTTAATGAAAGCACTACGTAGTACGTATAAGTATATTTATATGTACATACAAATTAAATTAGAAATTAGGCTATAAATTATTAAGTTTTCCAGTCATAAATGTTAATTACAAATTTGAAACGAAAATTCTTTAGATCGGGTAACTGTTTTAAATACACATAATATTTTTACACATTTATTTCAAAATTTTAAAAAGTATCATGATCAAAATTCAAAAATTTTAATATTTTACAAGCTACGCAAGGTAAGAATACTAAGAATTTCTATCCAAAACTATAATTTTTTACAAAGTCCTCAATTAGTTGAATTCTCTAAATTTCTATTTCCTTAAATCCTTTGATTTATAATGATTAAATAAAAAATACTTTATTAAATGTTAATTAATATTAAATTTTTTTTCACTAAAACTGAAGTTAGGGACTAAATTAAATCCAAAGCCATCAAAACAAGTTTTTATTGAAGATCAGAAATTTCAAAATCGATTTCCAACCGAACGAAGTTTATCTCTTTAATGAAATAAAGATTTTCTAATCAAAAGTTTCTCTATTTCTTTAAAAAACATATTAAGCACTTTATCTTAATTTAAGTTACAAAAAAATATTTTACTAAATTAATGTTAAACCACAAAGACAGTTCAAGTTCTTTTTCAGGGATAATCTAAGAAATGTTTTAGATATCAATCGTAAACTTGAATACTTTAATTTGAATAATTTTTATTCATTATATAAAAAATTAAAATTTCATAAAAAAGCTTTAAAATTTTAAGTATTTAAAATTTTATGAAATCGCATTCAGTATCTCTAGTATGCAAAAATAAATTTAATGACATTTGTCAATTATTTGATTTAGAAATATATTGACGGAAAAAGAGCTCTTTAAAATATTTATTACTTTTACTTTAAGAATTTCTGAGATGAAATGATAACATTATTCTGAGATTTTTTTCTCTATTTTAATTAAAGTATAAATGTAGACTCATTTTTTATGAAATAAATAAAAAATAATTAAATGAAGAGGATTTGGTATTGAAAAAATTATAAATAATTTTAAAATGTCTATTTTAATCAATATATGTTCTTTAAATTAACAGTCAATACATTATAATGAATTAGCATATGTTATAAAAATAAATGACAAAAATATATAACACTGTTAATGACTATCGTAATCGAATTATATATTTTTGTAAATGGAAGTGGATTAAGATTTTGTAGATTCATTAATGATTTGTCATAGAAAATACATTTTTAGGCATAAAAAAGAAAAACTTGATTATTTTGTTCCATTAACTTATATAAAAGTTAAGTAAAAAATAAAACAAATTGAAAGTATAGCGAAATGGAATTTGAATATTTTATAATTATGCTATTCCCTTTAGCTTAAAATAGTCAATACCAATTAGATTAAGTAATAAATAATAAAAGTAAATAAAAATGGTAACTTTTATAAGCGGATATAAAATTAAACAAAGGAGATTACTTTTAAAGAAAGAAAACTAACTAAATATAAGAAAACTAAATATAAAACTAGATATCATATGGTACTTTATCCATTATTTCTTAAATAATTATTTTCTATGGACGTTTAATGAAATTTGTTTTCTATTTATTTTTATTACATTACAGAAATTATATTGAATATTTATTTGATTATATATTTAAATAGAGATGAGATCATTTTGAATAATAAAAAATGTTTCTTTTTATAAGTATAAAAATAGCTCTAAATGCTGCAAAATAATGATTTCAAAGCTTCTGACAGATTTCTAACAGTATTTTAATGTGTTTAATTTTTCAAATACTATCCTCATAAGAAAACACCTTAGATTAAATTTTTTAAATGCATATTCTAATACGATGCAGTCCATATTCGTCACAAAAAAATCTTATACCTTTGTATTTTTTTAATATAAACTTTTTTATAGGTATTTTCTAATTTAAATAGAAGGGATATTTTAAAATGTCAAAAGTTTAATCTAAAGTAGAACTATGTTTGAAAAGTCTATTACAAAATTTTATTTGAAGTTATAATATTTCTTTGAATATAGAAACATTGTTAATGATGCAAATAATTTTACTAGTTTGTAATTTAAATTTTTTTAAGGAAGAATGAGAATAAGTTCATATACTAAAACATTTGTTACTTTCTATTTCTTGATTGATGATAAAATTTCAAAAATAAAATATATTTTATTTTCCACCCTGTTATTAAGAATATATTTAAAAAAGTACTGATTTCATAGGAGCAAAATATCTTCTTCGAATGTGCAGCCGAAAAAGGAATACAAAACTCCAACGCTTGGGGCAAAATGCTAGAAGAGTTATGTTCAAAATCTGACACTGAACAGGTAATATATTCAAATAACTACTGATAAAATATTCAAATGACTACTGATAAAATATTCATTTGATAATATGTTCAATGACTATTTTCTTTTACTTATGCGTATTCTAATTCATCAGCCCTTCAAAATAATTTTAGCGTTGATTATAAAATTTGTTGAATGTTTTGTTACATTTCAGCTGTAAACCAGTGTATTTGAAATGAACAAGAACAATTTACATTTTTATGTTTTTTGTAGTTAAGAATGATTTGTAAACATGTTTAAGACCAACTCTTATAATTTCTCGAAGTGACCATCTGCAAGGAATCATTCAAAGCCAACGTCTATAAGTGTGTTCTTTAATACTTGCAGATTTTTACAAGCTTTAAGAATAATTAACATTCTATATAAATTGTTATAAAAATAACTAGTTGTTTCACTTTTTCTAAGTTAGTCAGTCATTTTTTATAACTCCTGAATGTATTGCATAGTCATCTTAAAAGCTACGGTTATTATATAAGTATTTATTTTAAGGATATGAATAAATGCTCATTTTATTATATAAGCTAAGAAATAAAAACTAAATCATTTTCTTTCTATATTTATTGATAACACTAAAGATAGCTGTAACTGTCACCTCTGTATATTATTGTCCGAAATGCAGACTAGAAAAGAACACTTATCTTACACGTTGCTTTTTATTTTAATATTGTTAAAAAAATATCGCAACAAACATCATAACATTGTAGTAAAATATTTTGTCATAATATAAGTAATGAACTCTCTTTTTATAGCTATAAAATTCTAACTTTCTAAAAGTGAGTTAGTTGTAGTTATATAAAAAATAAAAAGTGTACTAGAACACAATCAAAATGAAAATAAAAAAAAACATTTTATTTGATTCAAGTAGAAGTATCGGACTGATACTGTTTCATCGTCAAATTACGAAAAATGTAGAAAATAGCTCAAATGATCGAAAAGTTAGTAGAAAATTCACCAGGATCGTGTTAAATGTTTTCAAAATACAATGAAACTAAAAGAAATATGAACAATATCAAAATAAAACAAAAAAATAATTCCTGAAAGAAAAATATTTATTTTTAACTTTAATTTTTTTGGATTTAACAGTAATGCTTTTGAGAAACTCAAGTATCACATAGTTTGCCGCCTAAGGTCTACAAATGAAGATTAGCAAACTATTACAGTATGTAATAAATTATTTTACGAGGAATTGTTAGTTTAATAAGTTTATAATGATTTGGATTATTTTTGTAGGACATGTGATATCAAATATTTGAAATTAAATATTGTATGCGAAATATATTTTCCATAAATGATATTTTAATTCAATTTCACAAAAGTGAATAATATTAATTATATCTATTTCGGTTGAGGCATAATTTTTATATTTAATATGTTTTTATACTTGATAATGCATAACACCTTAATATTTATCGGATTTTCTGGTAAATAATCCGCACATTATTAGTTAAAAAGTTTCTAATTTCATTGTGCGTATTATACGCAGCCGTGGATAATCTGATAAAAAAATTTGCCTTTACAAAACCATATAAGAAAGTTTTAAAACAAATGCCAAATTATATTTTATAAAATAAATAACGGATATCGCCGCGAAAAGATTGACTTATTTTACCTATGATCAGCTCTATCAAATTACGTTTAAGAACGAATTCAGTTCCTCGGAGATATTACAGTTGCTATTCACTTTTCACATTTTGTACGCCATTTCACATTTTTTCTTGACGTGAGCTGTTTCATTCTGAAAATATTCAAATTTATATATCGTCATATGGAAGCAAAAATGTTTAAGTTGCACAGCAGATTTTAAATAAAATATATAAGGAAGGTAAATAAAAAAATGATGACCAACGTGTTAATATAAAGTAAAAAACAAAGCATCTCTTTCTAAAGCATCTATTTGATGAAACTAATTTATTGTATTTCCTAATTTATTATCTTAATTTATCAAATCTTTTAAAAGATATTATTTCTTTATATAATCTTTTTAAAGATATTATATCTCATAAGCAATATCATACGATATTCATAATTTATAATGGAATTTTTAATTTTTTCGAAAACTTATAAATAATTTAGAAATATTTATTAAATTAGAAAAAAACATGAAATTTCTTTCTGATGTAAAGCAATCAATTTTGATGGCAAAAGAATAAATTTTCTGATATAAAAGAACCAATCGCTGTTCTTCAAAAAAATTTTATTTATTGATATCATTTTTGATTTTTTAATAAAGCTGTTCAAAATAACTAAAATGTTTCATATTGTCGTGTATAATTTTGCAATAACATTCTATAAAATTATTTCTTTATATTAGAAAAAAATTAGATTTTGTTCTTGCTATTGTTTCATAAAATATTCTTAACAAAAACGGTTTGTTTAGCAATTGTTTTGTCACAATTAACTATTTATTTTGTATTTGTTAGTTAATAGTCATAACACCTTTTTTGCAGATTTCTCGAGATATCATTTTTTGCTGGAATGATAAAATGAATGCCACTGTAGATGAAGTAAATAGTTAAATATTTTTTAAATAATTAACTAAACATTATAAATTTATTTTAAATTTTATGACAGATTTTCATTTTATATGATATTTTTAATGACTTAAAAATGTTAGAAGTAGTTTCAAAACCATAATCTAAAAATTGTTACAAGAAATACAAAATGCTTACTTAATGAATTATAAAGATTAAGGTAAATAAATTTACATAGATAATTTATATTTACTGAATTATTGGTGCAATGTGTATTGTAATAATTATACAATACATTTTCACAAATCAAATAATTTATTGTTTTTCGTAAATGAAAAATATCACTAGAAAGTTTTTATGATAATAAGGAATCAGGGGAATTTCTTCAGTATAATACATTTGTATTACTAATCTGTAATTTCAGATATTTATTTCTGATAAAAAAAACTATTAGATATTTTTTTAATTAAATTATATTAATATGTAACAAATGACTATATATAGAATAGTATGACTTAGAAAAGTTATATGAGGATGTAGGAAGTCTGATTTTAAAATCATTTGTTATTTACGATTGTATATATTGAATAATATACGTAATTAAATGCATTTATGGATGCAAAAAAGAATATGTTTAAGTTGTAGCATTTATTTAAAAACATTCGCTCTTCTCTCAAATCGACAAATTTTGTCATATTATAATGTATAGCTCTATTTAAAAGTTATTTCATGCGTTACAGAATTTTTTAAGATTACTTGCTAAATTTAAAAAAGTACATTTTAAAATAATCTAATAAAACCCCTATTTTTTTCTATTATGAATTAGACATTATGTGCAAAATTTAGAATTCATATTCTATATATACATACACATATAATATATATATATAATTCAACTATTAATTTTCTTTACATTGTCCAGAGACTCATAATAGTTTTTAACTGATTTTAAGATGAAGTTTTTTTTTTTTTTGAGAAAAAGTGAGAAAACCAGTACATGTTAAGTTGTTCCATGATAATAAATTAAGCAGTATATTCAAATGTATTGTAATTTTAATGATGAAAAACATTTTTGAGAGACAAAAAATTCTTGATTTATATGAATACCAATGTACCTGTTATTGTCCTTTTATGATTTAATTTATATTCTTTTGAACATAATATGGTTATTTGCGTTTGTTTTCATACTTTATTTTGAATTTTATTTTAGATGGCAAATGATGAAGTATATCCTTTAGAACATTTTGTGAGTACCATGATTAAATTTTATTTTTAATTTTACATTAGCTGATAAAGTTACAAAAGTGAATTATTTCGGCACAGCTGCTGTATAATCCATCATGCCAATTGTTGATTTTGGTGATATTTTGGACGGATTTCTTTGTTTATCTGGCAGACTGGTTGGTGTGACATCATAGAGATGGAGAATAATAAGAATCATGTGCAAACTTCTATTTTGGCCACTCCAGTGCTTACGTCATTGCGAAGAAATTTAGTACATTTTGTTCCCTTTTCGCATTTTAATTAAATTTTTTAAAAATCTAAATATTTCAAAAATATTTACGTTTTTTACTTTTAAGATTTAAATTTATTATTTAGATATATATAAGCTTTTTTTATGAATTTATTACGCCTCAATTACGTCTTCTTGGAAACATTGTTTCTTTTCCAAAGAAACTAAAAAATTGGCATGATGGATTTTGTGGCATCTCTGCTATTATTTCATGCTCTAAAACTGTTGTCTAGTATTCTCTAAATATTTTGATAAAAAAATATTTTAAAATATCATTTAAAATAACTACATGGTAAAAAGTTTTTAGCAGTTTGTAATTTTAATAAAGGCTTAAAAATTTTGATGATTCGATTTCTTGTATTCTGAATGATAGGAATAAGGTATTGGCTTACGGCTATTTCTCTCATCTTGAATTAACAGTTCAGGAATTTAACAATTGATTAGGCATAGATATTGATCGTGAGCCGGAATACACTTTAAAATAAGAGCTTTAATATAATTCATAATAACACAAATTGTGATTATACAATGTCAAATTATATCAAACTTCTATTAAAATTTAATAAAGTAAATGCAAAGATATATTCTGAAATATAGTACTAAAATATCGCATCGTCTCACAATAGCGGCTATGTAATCATTAGTGATAAAATAAGAATAACTATCATATATTTTTACTAATGTAATGTATTGCATATTTTTTTGTTTTATAAATTTAACAAAAGCGTCATTTTGAGAAGTATTGTAACTTTTCCAGAAAATTTCTTGAGCTTAATAAAATCGTTTAATCAAATACTGAATTCGCATATAGCTGTAAAAATTTCTTTTACGGTGTTTTATATTCTGAGTACTAATGTAATTCTCTCATTTTAAATCCACTCATATATAAATTTCGTTTCAATTTTTATGCTATTCTTTGCATATTAATACGTTTTCTTCACAAGTGAGTTCGGTATTTCTTTATATCTTCAGCTTCTATTTTGCAAAAAGGATTTTTTTCAGTTTAACGTAGTAGACGTGTAAATTTTTAAATATTAAAAGATCAAAGAAGGGGATATATAGTTATAATTCATAATTTTATGGAAGTGTATTCATTGATTTTAATGTTATTACAATTGTGTTATCTGTTATCTTACTATAAACATCATCGGAATTAGATAAATATTCAGTGGTCAAGGAAATAAATATTCAGAAAGGAGGAAATTATACGCCTTGCATATTAAGTAACCTAATATGTTTAACGATTTGAATGAATATATTCAAAAACCACACAATGAAATAGGAATAAATTAGTACTCATTGAAAACACTGAAATAAAATATATGTGGCTAGTTTACTAACTCAAAACCCATTTTACAAAGTCTTTTTTCGTTATCAATTTGATGTTATCACTATATTTGATAAAACATTAATTTAACAGCTAAACAAATATCTATGTCTTCAGTTATGCCAATATGAACATACAGGCATGTAAATACTCGTAAGCAGGTATATAAATGAGAATACAATTTCTTATTTTATCTTTATAGACAGTCAGAAAGATCTAATAAATAATCACTTATCAATCTCATCTCATAGAAAAAGATAATTACCATCAAGATAAATTTTAAATTTGTATTCTGTGTATACAGAATGTCTATAAATATCTTATCCTATAAAAGTTTTTAAAAATTAAATTTTTAAATAATTAATGGCTAGTTTAATAAACACGTAAATGAAATTAAAATTAATTATTTTAAATACGTTTAATCAATTAAATTATATTACTAAATTTATCATTTAATTTGAAAATACATTTATTTGGATATACTTTACTATATAAAAAAAAACAATGGTTTAAGTAAAATATATTGCATCAAATAAGAAATAGGTTGAATTTTGTCAGGTCTAAAAATATAGAGACTCAATATTTTATAGTTTAAATTATTATTTGTGTAAGATACATTTTTTGGAATTTTTAAGTATTTTTTGTTATTTTCTTAGATTTGCAAAGGAGATATCTATAATAATGCTGTCAGCAAACTGAGCTGTCCTTGTCAAATACAGATGGGATCTATGTGCTCCTTACCAAGTCTTGGTTAAAAAATGCTATTATGTAGGACATAAAATTATGAAATTCATATTTACTTCAATAAAGAATCATAATTTTTAGCACATTATTTTCTCTTATATGTTCTGCTGAATATCACAATCATGATATTTACTTATATTATTTACAAAATAAAAATAATTAATTAAATCTAAATGCACGTTGAATCAATTAAAAATATTTTTTAAAGCTGTTCTGGCTAAACACTGAAATTATAATTCAGAAATAATATAATGTGAAAGTAATTCTATCTAATGTTCTTGATTGAGCGTATAACAGAGTTTTCAAGAAACCAATATTTTTGAGAAAAACTTTTCACAGGCACTAAAATAAAATTTTACAAACGCAGTGAAATATTTTATAAAAAGAATTAAAAATTTGATTATTTTGTTAGATTAATTGAAATTTTTCAATGCATTAATTTTGAAGTTTCATATTTGTTACTCATAAATTCATTTTCTATTTGAATCTCTTAATAAACTGAAACAAAAGCTCTTGCTAAATGTAAACAAAAATTATTATTAATAACTGTTTAAATGATTTTTCTCTATTTTTTTTTACTTGAAGTGATATTTTGTATTGAAAATAGGAACAAAAAATGAACATGAATATAAATGAGCAAATATTTTAATATAATATAAAAGCAGCCTTTTTGTTGAAAGAATTTTTCGAATGTTTTCAACACATTCTCCTAAATATAGATAAAAAAAGAATGTATTAAATAGAAACATAATTCTTTTAATAATTCTAATCATGAAATAAAAAAATTATCTAAAGAGAAATGTTTATTACAATATCAATGTAAGCAAAGAATGATAATTAAAAAACTTTGAATAAATAAATTTTTTTTAGAAAACTGCGATGCAAAATTAATTGTCTAGTAGCCAATAAAAATAAATTTATTATTTTTCTGAAGACTCAGTTTTTTTTTTTTTTAATAAGACATTTGGCCAATAGCTTAATGAAATTATTTTCGTTTTATGAAAAATATATTTGATACTTCAAAATCGATTATATATATATATATATATATATATATATATATATATATATATATATAAAATCATAAAAAGCGTTTCATTCACCGAACTAAAAATAACTAAATGTGATAGAAAAAATGTAAACCATCTCATTTCTAATTAAAATGCGAAATATATTTATTAATCATAGCCTAAAATTATAATTAGTTAAAAACATGGTGGCAAAAAAGGAATATTTTGGAAGATTGTTCACAAAAAGTTTCATTTATTTGGATATGTCTGATTACGGCAACTTTACTTTCAGGTGTTCTTCTCTACTATTTATTTCCTTTATAAAATTAATTGTTCAAGTGGCTTATCGATAATTAAATAGCAAATTTAATATTAGTAATTTCCCTTAGTTCTGAAGGATTTAGTGTTGATTTTTAGTTATAACACATATTCATTAATTGTCTTTTTTATTACCTTGGCAGTTTATTAACCGGTAAACACTAATAATTTTAATTTTTTAGCTTTCAAAAACGGTGTATGAAGCTATTAACTAACAATTTATTATGTGAATATTGATGATATTTTACCAAACAATTTATTTTTCAGGAATTAAGAAACTTTGTGGCGAATAAGATCATTTAATAGAAAATTATAATTACTTTCAATATTCGAAGATGGTATTTAGATTTAAGGAATCAATTAAATCATTCAAAAAATATTTAGAAAAGATTTTTAACTATTTAGAAGATAACTTAAAAGAGAAAATGAAAATATAATGACTCAAAATATCCATATTTTTCAAA
Organism: Latrodectus geometricus; assembly: GCA_026290005.1. Classification (NCBI taxonomy): domain Eukaryota; kingdom Metazoa; phylum Arthropoda; class Arachnida; order Araneae; family Theridiidae; genus Latrodectus; species Latrodectus geometricus. The sequence goes on from JAPDSC010049614.1 coordinate 138,650, forward strand.
AACTATATATTCAGTTAAATGACTTAACTTTTAAAAGAGTTTTCATAAAGCATTTGATTTTAATATATTCAAATATTTTTCTAATATAGTTTTCATAAAATTAGCTTGAATAAAGTTTAAATGTTATGCACTTAAGAAAAATAATGATAAAAACTCACTTATTATTTAATTAATCACATCTGCTTGATAGAGTGTAGACTAACACGAAGAAACTAGTTTTAATTAAAAAATCTCCTCTCACATACAACTTTACGAAGAAGATATGAAAAATTAAGTTATTCAAATTAAATTATCCTTTATATTTTTGTTTGCTCGTATTAACAATTGTTGGATTCTTATATTAGGATTTTTACTAAGTAAGAGTTTAATTTTATATATTGTTCCTGCATTCAAGTTAATTTCATCAAACTCTTAGTCAATCAGTATGTCGGGGCTTTCTTTATATTTTTTCTTAAGTTACACAACATAAATTTGATTATGACATACTTAAATATGTGTTATTCTATTAAAGACTGTAAACTTTGGCTTATATAATTTTCTAACTTAACATTATATTTTTGTTCAGTGAAAGTAAGATACTGGAGTAATTTTATGAGTTTTTCTAAAACATTGATCTACCAGTGTCTCTAAAGTTGTTTCTTATGCAAAAATATTAACATTAAAATAGAAAGAAGTTTCTAAAATCATAAAAAAAACAAAGCCTTAACGTGTTTTTTAATTCAATTCACTTATATTTGAGTATATATTTTGATCGAAAAATATTTTTTTAATCAATTAAAAGAAAAAATTTAATAATTACAAACATGTATAATTGAGATAAAATTTCAAGAATTAGAAAATTTTAAATTTCGATGAAAAATATTATGTTCAACCATGAACCAATACGAAAATAAAATACCTGGTTATTAATGAAAAAGAGATCTGTAGTTCATCCTTTAATTGAACAAACTTTGATAGAGATATATTTCATTTATATTCAATGGTCAAAGCAACTGAAAAAATATTTTTTCATAATATTTAACTTCACAATATATAATGCAATATAATAAACAAATATATAATAATAAACAACTTACATGCATACTATAAAAATTAAAGAAATTGCATGTATATAAAATAATATAAAATATGTAGCAAATTATATTTGCTCAAGTAGATTTTACAAAAAAAAAAAAAAAAAAAAAAACAGAAGGAATTACCTTTGAATTTTTATGCATTGATGATTTTTAAATACATATATCATACACGTATCGTATTTTTAATTCTCGAAAATAGTATCATCTGACCATGTTTTTTATTTTCAATGAGCACCTCACAAATTTTGCAACTCATTAAATATTAAAAAAGTAAATAATTTATTTAATTTAAATACGCATAAATGATTCAAATGTTTTAAAACTTTAATATGAAAATTCCATATTTCAACTGTTTTCTACATAATTTTATCATATTGTTATAATACTTTATAATGGAATTATATGAACAATTGTATAAAATATTTCGTAAACTTCAAAACGTGATATGTAACAATAATGTCCTATTTATGCTGCATTCACTCTCACTTTTACATTTCCAGCATTTTCCTCGTATACATTTCACGAGATGAAATTAATTGGAATAAGTGCAATGACCTTTTGCTATTCGTTTTATGCTGCCAAAAAGACAATGTAGACAAAAAGTCGACTGCTGTATTTCAGTTCTTATTATAAAAATCATTAAAGTAGTTAATTATTCATATATAAATGTGAAGGTTTAGCAATTAAGAAAAGAAATTACATGCACATCATAAATGTGCATGTAATTTATATTTACAAATTAAATTTAATAACGAATGTTACACAATTTTATTCTTTACTTTAAATTACTGTTTATGCTTAGGTACCCATAACTTGTTTGACAGTATTTCTTCTTTCATTTCTTAACTTCAATAAGCAATAGAAATTTTTTTTCGTCTCCGTGTGTTTCGTTTGCTTATGCCCGTGTCAATTTTGGTATATTCTGCATGTTTTATTACCATATAATTTTTAAAAAAAATGTATATTGAATTTTTTAAATCAATTCGAAACTTTCTTTTAAAATTGAAGTAGAAAGTAACTTTTCAGAGATTTTCAAATTTAGTTATAGAGATACAAAATTAAAAAAAAAATTACGATTGATGATTTTATAATTTCTATTAGAAAATAATAAGTAATAGATGGATATAATTAAAGTAATCTATAATCAGTATGTTTTTTTATAAAAGGATATAAGCAATTTTTAAGCTTTTTTCCGCAAAAAATATACCGTGATTAATCGTTCTTTCAATTACAAAAGATTTATTGTAAATATTATTATTGACTTTTAAGATTTTTACCAACATTTCAAAACTAACTTATTCATGACTCTGGATGAAACAGGTATCAGATTCAGTTTTTACATTAAGCATGTATAATTAATTGTGGAGGGAAATTGTTACTAATATTGGTTTGTTTGTATTAAATTTCGAAAATGTTTTGCTAACGTATCTTCTAATTTCTAGCTTTAAATTTCAGAAATCTCTCTAGATTTTGACTTTTTGTGTTTTTTAATTTTTGTAAATTTCTTATAAAACAATAAAAATAATTTCATATCTCCATTCGGTAAATTTTTAACATGCAAATTAACAAAATGATTGTTTCATTCTTTTTTCTTTGAATTACTCATGCATTTTTCAATGAATATTTTAAATAATAAAAATCATGGAAACTGAATATAAACTAAAACATAATAAAATATAATTTTTTATGCATATTTAAAAAAAATTAAAATATTAAATAAGAGAAGCATGAAATACAATGAACTTTTTCCTTATGAAGCCAGTATTAAGCAATCTTAGTTGTAAATCATAAAAGCAACATTGTAAAAACTCGTGATTATTGTTGCCACAGCAGTCAAGATAAACAATAATTTGTCACTAAAACATGTACCACATTTTTTTAAAAAGCTATTTGTTAGAACTGAACAAGTTCTCATTGTGTAATGCTGAATATCAAAATCTTTTACGAAAGACTCTGCGTGTGGAAATATAAATAGAATTTTGAATTGAACTGCAATAACAGTTATTTCCGAAGAATACTCTTTTGTTATTTTTCAGTTATAGGAACGCATTGTGTGTATTTCATGGGAGCGTTAAGGAAGAACATATTTACAATATAAACTAATTGGAAAAAAGAATTTGTAGATAAGCAGATATTTTCTTCTTCATATTAAAGTAATCTAAATTACTGGAAAATTATCAAAAACCTTTTTCATAATTACGGATAATCCACCAATATGTTAATGAAGATAATTATCGTTATTTTAGTTATTTCAACTGTAAGCATCGAATGCAGGAGGAATAGAGACCGAGAAAATCAAGGAAGAATTAATAGGAAAGTAAAATCCTTAAAATTGACTTTTCCTGAATGTGAGGATTTCGCTCGAGAGTTGCGTCGAACAAAAAAAGGTAAGATGTTACAAATAATTTTAATAAAATAATTATATTTTTGCAACAGAAAGATTTAAATTTTCTAACAAAATTTAGAGATAAAATGTTTAGTTTTTTTAATAGTATTTAAATAAGGTTAATACAATTGAAAATAAACTGTAGTTTTCATTTGTAACTGTATACATATATACATATACATGTGTGTGTGCATAAGTGCATGCACATGTATATATACATAAGATTACATAAAACATATAAATACATAAAAATAAAAATATTAAATTTGAACAACAGAAAATTAATAAGGTTTTATTAAAGAAAGTTTAAAAAGTTTAATGATCATAAAAAGACTTTTATTTCACTTGAAAATCCTTTTATTAATTGTTTAGCAAGAATTGTACATTTCAAGATTTAAATTACAACACGATTGGTATTAGTAAAGAAAATTTTCACTCTTAACTAATTTAAACTACGAAAATAGACGTTTTCAATTGCAAATATGCACCATTTCTAAATGTTTGTGGTACTTGCTTTATATTCTTTAATCTGGAATCAGTAAAAGCGTTATTTTCAACTAGTGAAGCAATTACGCTGATTATCAGAAACTTTTGAAATTAGAACTAGCTAATGAATAATTTAAGAAGACTTTATGTATTAGCATATGTATGAAGTGAATCTATTTACAGGAATACTAAATGTTAATGGCCCTAATATATGTTTTCTCTGAATGTTGAAACAGTTATTTTTGTTTAGAATCGCTGAATTATTTCTAAAAAAACTAATTTTAGGTTAAGAAGCCATTAATAGAAACTCTGAAAAATGTTTCCACTAATTATTTTCTCTAAACTATTTTGAAAAGATAGATAACTGAATAAAAACTACCAAAATATTTTTAATCAATCTGGTGTTAAGTATCTATTTCTATACCTCTCTTTCTTTCTCTCTCTCTCTTTATTTATAACATTACATAAGATAACATAAAATGACAACTTTACATCTAAAATAACAATGTATATAACATAAAAAATTTTAATTTTATTAAAAACATAAATATTTTTTTAAATTAAAAAACATTATATGTTTTATCGTGAATATGATATACTTTTATGAATTTTCATTTCTTTTTGAGCTTGACAGTTATATAATTATAATTTGCCCATTGGAAGGTATTCAAAATCTAAATTATACCAAATCAAGACATTTAAAATATAAAAATAATTATAAGGACTTAAGTGAATTAAAAAATTATAAGTTATATATGGAATATAAAATTAAAATTATTAATAGTTAAAGACTTAAAAAGTGTACTCTGGGGTGTATACTTTGTAGATAAATACAGTTTTAACATGCTTTGGTACTGAGATCATAATAAGAACAAAATTGATAAAGGAATAAGTACCGTATGTAAGATATTTAAATTAACCTAAGATTATATAGTTACAAAACATGTTTGAAAAGTTATTTCTCAAAGTGTCGAAATATCTATAATTTTCTCTTTGAAATTAGCACAGTTTAGCAACAATTCAAGTGAAAAATAAAATAAATGAAAAATAAATTAATATTTAAATTATATGACAGTATTTCTAAGGTAATGAAGCATTCTTAGTCGAACAACATTTATCAATTTGAGATACAGGCAATATACGTGGAAATTTATAACAGCAAAAGCTTTTTTTTATTTTTATTTTATTTATTTTTGAATAGTGATGATTTAACTTTTTAAAATACATTTAAAATAAACTGTAGAAAATATTTAAAAGAAAATGAATGATTTTGTTTCTAGTTTCTAACTTTACTTAAAACCCGAAATTGGAATACTTTTCTTCAGAAGCATATCATTTCCTTATTTTATATTTTTAATATTCTTCTGTACTAATGTAAAAATCTATTTCATAATCTATCAATTTCATTGGGATCTATTAAACAAAGAAAAATGACATTTTATTTTGTTATTTCTAATATTTTATTTTTGAATTAAATTCTTTCATTACGGGTAATTTTTAATACTGCAATTTCAGAATTTTTATCTACCAATTTTAAGAATTCGACCACGCCAAACGCCATGTTTCTTGTATTGAAAAACTAGGTACAGAAGTTATTTAAAAACATATAAATCTAATAAAAATGCAAATCCTTATATCATACAAAATTGAATTTAAAACTCAGTAAAAAATTCTATAAGATAAATCTGTCGTTTTTTAATGAATTACATAACTGATATAGTTAGTTTTCGTTTTCTTCATACGTTATTGTATATTGTTAATAAAGTTATAAATAAAGCACTGTGAACTTTTTATGCATGCATTAAATTTCCTTTTTTCTATATTGATGAATTGTATTCTATATTGATACTTCTATATTTTTTATTGACTGATTCATCAATATAGAAAAAAGATATATGTAGAAAATCAAATATTATTCTACATATTTCTTTCAATAAAAGGTTAATCTTTTTCAATATGTTGTTGAAGATGTATTCAAATATGTTGTTGAAGACTGGTTTTCATAGAAAATGTTTTAAATGCTTGGGTGGAAATATTGATTAAGAAGTTGTGAAAATGTTTTGTTTCAAATAGTTTTTCTGTTGCTCTCATTTCCTTTAAGAAATACCTGCAACATTTTATACAATAATTTATAAAAATTTTTTTAAAAAATACAAAATTTTTTTTGTAGATTATATACTCGTTTTTACGCCTACAAGTGGTTCAAAATATTTCCAAGTAACTTATTTTGCGCTTTATATTTATTTTGCTGCAGAGAAACCATTTTGAATTAATTAAAAAACTTTTAATTTTATATGCATTAATAAGTTATACTTTTCACAAAATTTATACTTTTCTATTGATAAGGTTTTCAATTAATTATTGTTTCCATTTAAGTTTACAACATAAAAAATTGCTACTAAAGTGAAGATTTCATTTAGTAGATTAAAAGATTATTTGATTTCATTTATCCCCCTTTGAACAAGAGTACAAAATATAATTTAAAAATTAAGAAATAAAAATTTTTTGATTCACCATTTAAAATATCAAATTGGCTGGTATTCTGTTAAATGAGTTTTTTTAACAAATTATCAAACAAAATGTTATATAATTGTCGTATAAATGCAAAATAATAAGAAGTTAGTAATTAGTTCCTTCCGTTTTCAAAAATATAAGTAAGGAGAGAAAATATAATTACTTTATTGTATTATCTTAATTATTTTGTTAACTTTTTACATTGATTTAATTTGATAACACTCAAATGATTGATATCACAAAAATGCAAGAAAGTTATCAAATTAAGTATTATGTTTGATATTTTAATGTTTAAAATGTTAAACAGCTTGGTTATTAAAATAGATAATTCCTTTGGATTTACTAAAAAATAATTTAATTGCTATTATGTAAAGGAAATATTGTTTTTAAAAATTATCCTTCAGATATCAAATAATTCTGTTATATATATATTTATAATTAATTAATTCAATATAGTTAATTATAATTATTTTGATTCAGTCATTAGAATTTTATTTTGTTACTGGTTAGAATTTTGCACAAATACTTTAATGTAGACGTTGTTAAATAGCTACACTGCTTTTCAGTTTGCACCTTAAAGGTCCAATGATTGCGAAAATTTCAGAAATAGAAAAAATATTAAGAAATAATGTATTGATAATTATTACAAGAAACTATTTTCAGAAATTTGCTTGTGATTAGTTATTGTTACATTTTATATTTGCATAATTTTTTTCTCGATTATTTAAGTATTTCTTATTAAATAATCGAATATTAGAATAACAAAAAGAATTTTTTTATTATTTTCAGAAATGCGTAGAAATGATGAAATTAGTCTTAGAGATTGCCGAGGCGGAAATTTTCAGGTAAGTTGAAATTGTTTTTCTATCAAACTAATTGAAGTAAGAATTCTGTTTCAAACTTTTCAGCTTGTCAAAATGGATTTTATTGCCTTAACTCTATCTTGAGTTCTTTAATTTATTTTCCTTACGACATTGCATCGCATTTTACAGAGAACATTACTTTTTATTTATCTAAAAGCATTTATATAGAATATTAGAACTTTTATTTGTTGAGTAAAACACTACAGATGTGATTCTAGTTTTGTTAATGAAAAAATGAGTAATTAATGTATAAAACTTATTAGTTTAAGTGCTTGATATATTTCTTAGTTTTCTCGTTTGAGGCAACTTTCAAAATGCTTTGCAGTATTTTACTATCTATTAATAAAGATTTGAGTCAAATATTATTTTTTGTATAAATTTAAAGTACGGTAATAAAAAAAAGCAAAAAAAAAATCATCAATGAACTTGAAATAAATTAAAATTGTAAGCATGTGTACCGATTAAATTGAAAAAAAAAAAATAAACATTGCCTGAAGCATCTGTATTTATAATTCTGTCAATTGAATTTTCAATGATGCATAACTTTTAAGTTTAAAACTATAAAAAAATTAATATACCATAAAAATGTCACCATTGGTAATGTATAAAATAATTTAATAGGAAAGATTTAAGACTTTCAGGAATATGATGAAGTTGAAAAAAACAGTCTTTTAATACAAATTTAATATATAAAAAAATATATAAATTGAATATCGTAGTGCAGTTGTGTCTCATGTCCGTCGAAGAACTGAAAATAAAATTTTTTTATTACTAATTTTATTTACAAATTAAAAGTGGCGGCTTCATTAAAATTTTTATTAGAAAAAAATCACTTAAAAATTTCTGCTTATTTTTATTAATCATTTGTTTATTCTATTGAAGAAAAACCCAAATATGTCGTATTAAAAACTTTTGAGCTTCTATTTTTATGTTAATTTCCCATTGATCAGTATGTACACATATGCAAATATGAATGGGAAATTATTTATAATTCAAGTTTTTCTTTCCATATTATTTTAAATTTTATTTTTATTTAATTAAATATATTGAAGGTTCCTTTATTTGCCTCTTTATTTAGGAATGTTTGATGAATGAAATGATGAATATTCGCTGTAAAACAATAGTACAACCGTCACCCGAATGTATCCAACGAGTAACGGAATATTTTACGAATCCTTGTCCTGGAGGTGACGCAACTGAAAGTGATGTAGGAATAACAGAAGGAGAAGTGGAAGAGTGAGAAAAACGTCATAAAATGGCACATTTTAACTAAATGCTGTTCAATAATTAAAAAGAGAGAGACTGTGTATAATTGAACTTAATTATTGTTTAAGTTAGTGACAAAATAAATTTTTCTACAACCTCCTCTGGAGTTTTATTATCTTTTTTGTTTATTTAATAGATGAGTAATTTATATATACGATTTAATTTTCGCGAACAGAGTACGTCAAAATATTACATACTTATTCGATAAAAAAAGTATGCAATTTTTCCTTTATTTTTACAGAACAAGTTTAAATAAGGTTATAAATATGTCATGGGACACTTTCTATTTTCCATTGTTTCTCCACATAGTTTCTTCGAATGACAAATGATCGTCTGATGTTTTTTAAATTTAGTTTTCACTTTTTCTAAATGTTGTATAATATAATATAATTAAAATTGATTACTGTTTATCTATTTATATTATAAATATGATTATATATATAATCTATTTATTATAATAATATTGATTACTTAGTGCATTAAATCTGAAAGAAAAAATAAGAAATTACTCACACAAACAAAAATACTCTTTAAGAATAGCCTTTCAACTTTTTTATTTTGAAGACTGAAACAAGTCAATCTACAATGCATCTACTATTCATACGTAGTTATGTTTGAACAATTTCATTACAATATGTAAATTCAAGGATTCTTGCAAAGCAAAAATAAAATAGCAGAATTAAAATACAGGAAAAAGAAATGATACCGAAAAGCAAGTATCACCCAAAAGCGGATTCCTTAAAAGCTTAAAAGTATTGTCTAGACGAACATCATTCAAAATCGAGACATTTAATCCTCTGCCAGACTGTTTAACAAGTTGGGCGATAGCACTAAATAATCTTCACAAAATATAGAAAAACCAAAATTTTAATTTAAAAATATTCCACCAGTAGACAGGTCATTTACAATATAAAAAAAATGGAGAAAAAATTGAAAACTGTAAATAGTCCAATAAAAAAAATTATTTTTCAAAAAAAAAAGCTCATATTTAAATCTGAAAAAAATTTTAGGCAAATTCTTTTAAAATCAATGGCAAGGACTTTATATTTATCCTAAGCACAGAGAATATTATTGATAAAATGCATATACTCATATGTATTTAATTAATAATACAAAAAAAGACTAATTACTTTCCAAAATACTATTACAGACTTTCTAAAGCCAAAATAAAATACTAATGTTTATTTTATTGTTTATAAAATATTATTTTGCAATATTAATTTATAAATACAATTTCTGCTATTTATATAGCATAAATGCTTATTGAAATTACTTAATTCTCTGTGTCTTAATTTAAAATTTATTTCCAAATCATATCAAAATTCTTAACTCAATCTGACTCCAAATTTGAAAATATCCTGCATCTAATAATTAACTTGAAAATATTTGTTCATAAAATTACTTATAAAGGAATCTTTGCTTGGTTCTATATAACTTCCCTACTTAAAAAATTTGAGCGATGGATCACATTAAAAATAAATTATATTGCATAATTTCAAACTTTTTCAAATGTATTACTAAAATAATTGAAAAATATATTTTAATAATTCGTTATAAAATTACAAATAATTTTTAAAATGTATTTTCTACATCATTTAATTCGTCATCGTAATTTCCATCTTAACAAAGAAGGAGCAAAAACATTTTTACAACAAGTATACTGAATGTCTCAAGTGTCTCTGTGATCCTAAAATTATTTAAATACAATTATTAAATTATCAATGATATCTAGCAATTGATCAAAAGTTAATGATAGGTAATATAAAAAAATGAAGTAGATATACTTATAAAGAATTGAAGCCTAAGTTTGATGTGGATTAAATAATTACAATTTTTAATATGTATTTTATACAAATTTTACACGTTTAAAAATACAAATTTTATATGCGTTTAAAAACTTTTATTCCAATATGCGGTATTGTTTAAAAATATTCACCCAATTCATGAAAATTTAAAGCTCTTGAAATATAAAGATTTCGAAATAAAAATATTTCAAAAGAAAGTTTTTTTTTGATATTTGGCAATCTTTTTTGACATTTCTTGACATTTGGGAAACTGATTAGTTGAAGTTCACTTTTGCTTGGTAGGTAAAGAATTTAATACTATGGTTTAAAAATTATTTTTTCATAGTACTTAAATACCATAATAACAACTTTTGAATAAAATTTACATTGAAAATAATTATAATAAGCAATTTAATCATTTAAAAAAATTAAATAAAAATTCCTCACTTAAGCGAGAGCCTGAATTAAATGAAGAATATAAGAATGTGAATATATAGAAGCTGAAATTGATGTATTGTTATCCAAATTATTTATATTTTTTAAACATTGTCTAAGTTATAAGATTATATAAAATTTAAAATAATTTCTAATCAATAAGAATAAGATTTGATTAGATCAATAATCTAATCAATTTCTTCAAAAAAATAAAAATCACCTAAGATGTGAAATAATAAATATTAAAAAATAATAATAGCATACGTTGACATCATAAACATAATTATGGAGATTTTATATTTCAATTCTTGAACAATAGTAATTTATATACTTATTTTTGTATAATGGCTTTGTTATTTGCAGAAGGTAACGATTGATTAATTACACAGTGCTAATTATATCCTTATTTTTTTCATCAAGAAATATGTTTATATAACTTTACTGAAACTTATATCTATAATTTAATACATATGCCCCACTCTTAAGATGGCCGTAGATTACTTAAACCGTGAAATGAAAGCTACTATAAAGGAAATTCAAAAATTAATATTATGAAAATTTATAAAAAAAAACTAGAAAATAATTAGTACTATAAAGATCAAGTAATAGTAAAAGTATGAAATTATACACTGAACTTTTTTTTAAATAAATATTGCTTTTTCTGTAGGAATTACCTTTTATTAAAATCTTAATGTTTTAGCTCAAAATGAATTTTTAACGTGACGCAGAAATATATTTTTAAAATCAATTTTCCGTTATAAAGTATGTAACAAACGTCTTAGCAATAATTTAAAATTAAAGGTTGATAAAATGTTTTGACATTTTCAAAACATTACTCACAAGCTTTTTAGAAACTACAGACAAAAGGGAGAATGGGCAGGAAAATGGAACCATTTTCGTAACCTGATTTACATTATGACACCTGTCTGTTCTTTTGTATTCAAAACTAAAACAATTTCCCTCTCATGAATAATAGCAAGAAAATAATTACTTTTTGAGGTAGTATGTGAAAGTAAAATATTCAGTCAAACATTTGTATGTCAAATTCCATTTAAAAACAGTTTTTATCTTAAATTAATGAATAAAAATTTGATTCTATAGTAAATCTAAACAAACTTTCATTTTTTATATGTAATTACAATATTGACTTACAAGATGTCTGAGGAAATATAAGAAGAAAGAAAATAACATTGGATTAAAAAAAATTGCATTTTGAAACTAAGTGTAATTTCCAAAATCGGATAAGCGAAATAAAAATTAAAATGATAAGTTATGCATAACATAACTCCGCTTACTTTAGTTAATTTGTAAAATTTAAGAAGAATTGTGTCAAATTTGATATGAATATTAAAAAATTAATTACATTTTTGCTTTAAGGTATTGAAAATAAGCATACGAAAGTAAAATGTTTTTAATAATGTTACCAAATAAAAGTTAAAGCAATTTGCTAAAATCTGAACTACAACAGCATGTTTTATCATGCTGTTATATTTTAAACTTCACCAAATTAAAAACAAGTAAAAGTATATTTATACAGATAATCAAAGAATTTCATTGTAAATATCGTAAACTTGATATTTTTTTTACTTCAATATTAAAATTAAAGTTTTTTTTTTTTTGAGAAATGGTAATTTTTGAGTTTGAGACAACATTTAAATACAAAAATAATTTTCAAAATGGCACAATATTTAAGAAAATCGAACATTTTGTGTTGAGATTTGTACTAAGTAAGTCTGTAGGTAAAAAAGGATGAAATCATGTATTTTAAATATATTTACTACAAATAATGCTATGAAATTTTTTATAAGCTAACTATAAAAAAATCATAAAATAATCAGTTGAATGCTCCAATAGTATAATGCATACAAAAGTTTAGTTGACATGATTAATTTCATACCCAACTTTAGAACACATCCAGTTACTTTGAATAATGAGATTCAGTGGAATTGATCATTGTTTGAATGAAAAATGATCGTTCTTTCAAAAAGGATTTTACATTAGTTCATTGTTAAGAAAAATGCTGCAAATTTTAATTAATAAAAATTATAATTTTTCTTTTCCACTAGCAGCTGTGATATATTAGCCATTGTGAACAGGAAGAAATCTTTGTTATAATTCAGTTTTATTTCCTGTGCTTCTTTAATATATTTGTCATGTGAGTTTCAGCAACAGGAAATTCGGATTTCATTTTTTTATTCGATGTTCATGAAATGAAAAGTACAATGGAAGAAAGAGATAAAAAGGTAGCGTGGAGAGCTCACAATAATTTGTTAATGTTATAGCGTGAGAATCAAACAAACACAAATCGCGCCTAAAGTAGGTTTTATTTCAAAGCACGCTATGTTGGTGCGTCACACTCGATGAGATTAAATAGTACATCAACCTAAAGTCTAGTCCCAGTTACAATATGAATGCTATTCTCTCAATTGCGTTATTCGCCATCGTAACTTCCCTTGTTTTAGCACAAGGAGGTGGTGGTCCAGGTAATCCAGGACGAAGAGGTCCTCCTGGTGGTGGTGGTCCAAGAGGTAGAGGTCCTCCAGGTGGTCCCAGAGGTAAAGGCCATGGTGGGCCTCCAGGAATGCATGGAATGTTTCATATGTTTAAGGAATGCGAAGATTTTTCATCTGACATGAGTAAAATATTTGAAGGTGAATTATGTTTAAATTATATTTATTAATACTTATGTAAATTTTAAACGATGTTAGAAATTCATTTATAAGATAATTTTATTTATTCAAAGGAACAAAATAAGTAATTATTTTATAAATTTGATATATCAGAAAGTTTTAATTGATTCGGATTTTGTCTTCTTTCACGGAACTCTTATCTATATTTAACTACAGCCATATATTTTTGAATATTACATCATTTTGTAGCAAATTTGAATATTTTTGATGATTCTAAAATTCTTTAACTCTTGTACCTGAGATTGAGTTAAAATAACTTTTTTTTATAATAATTTTATGTATATAAATATTTAAAAAAATAAATTTCGGAAAAAATAGTAATTCCAAAAAACATTTTCAGTATTTTGATTAAATTATCAAATTATTTTATGGAAATATTATTTGAAATTGAAAAGTTTTAGGTAATCTGTTTTATGAAACTTATTTCATTTTTAATTTAAATTCGCTTTTCTTATATAAAATTGATGCTTTTCATTGATTTTTAATAAATCATTAAATATTATATTATGTATTTTAATCGAAAAATAATTGATTTGAAATAAAACTAAACTTTTTACTATTACAATTTTATTAAAATATACAAATGATACGTAATGTTTAAAATTCGACAGAATATTTAGCAAAAAGTAAACACATTTAAATAATTTTATATGAAAAAAATATTTTTAAGGAATTTCATTTTAACAGAATAAGTGACTGAGTTTAATATTGAATTAGACGTGTTAAAAGTTTTATGTTCAAATTCAAATAAATCAGGTAAATAAGTGATTTCTAGTCGAAAAAATTGAAATGAAAATATCCGTTATGTTCCCAACTCTTTTGCGTTATTTTTAAAAAAGAAAACTTTTATTTTTTTAAAATTCTTTCGATAAGGATTCCATTTATTATATTTGGAAGGAATATCATTTAAAAACAGTAAAATCAATTTTTCATAAATTTGTAAATTAATCATAATAAATTTATATAAAAGATTTTACAAAAACTATAATTGATCTTTATTACAAATATAAAATATATCTTTTCCTGAAATTCTCCAAACTTAAGAAGACTTTTTTTATTTGTATAAGAGCCTTCCGCTTATTATATTATTATTTCTTGCATTATTATATTAATTTTTAATATATATATTTTATTTTCAGAAATGCGCAGAAATAATGAAATTGGTCCTCATAATTGTCAAAGCGGAAATCACGAGGTAAGTACCATAAATATTTTTATAGTGATAAAACAAAAATTCTGTCTTAAATATTATAATCAAAACACTGCATTTTTTAATTTAATTCTGGTAATTTTCCTAATGAAACTATCTGCTAGAAATTTATATGCTATTATATATACAAAATCTGCAACTCCTTTTATCTGTTTAGTTAATTATAGGCAGAATTTAACATATCTTTTTAGTATTTACTGCTATTGGTAAAAATTAATTCATAATATGAAATATAATATTAATTATTTGATTATAGTGTTTATATAAATAAAGATAATAAGTTTTACTCTTATATTTACACTGTCGCACATGTTGAAATGAGAGCTTTGAATACTTCCCAGTTTTCTTCATTTCAGAGTGTAATTAAAATTTTGTACTTATAGACGTATGCATAAATAGTGCATATGTTAAACATTATTTAATTGTTGCATAAATTTAAGACATAAGTTGGTTAGAGTTCAGCAAACATTCTATTAATAATTTCAAATGCATAAAAACAAAAATTATAACATATTATATAACATAATATAATTACACATTATAACAGATAACATTACATAATTATAACATATTATATAACATATTATAACATAATATAAATATTTTAGTAGCATTGTGGTATCTTAAGCGATAACACGATGCTAATAAAATATTTACATGTTGCTCATTACATGCTGCAAAAAAAAACTAAGCCCATAAGATATTTGTTGATATGGCATTATTATTGATATAGTAAAAGTAATACCTTGTCCTTGAGTTTTAATGATTATTTTTAATTTCAATGAAATTATTTTAGAAATAAATTGAACAAAGAAAGCAAATACAAATAAAATATAATCATTTCAGCTCTAAATAGCAAAGAAATATAAAAATTACTCTAAAATGAATTTAAATTTTTATAAACATTTTACAATGTAAATTATAAATTATGATTTCATTAAATTTTTTGAAAGGAGTTTTTCTAATAATATCATATACATATTTATGTTTATTTTTTTATTCCTAGAAATAAATTGTAATCTTTAAAATAATAATTAAGAATAGAAATTTGATGCATTAGATACTTGTCAATTTTTATTTTTCATTTTTCTACTGACCACTATATACTAATAAACAAAAGTAAGCTTTTACTGAATATTTATTTTCCTGTTTTTTACATACTTTCTTTATAAATTTACTTAGGAGTGCATGAAGAATGACGCGATGGCAGTACGCTGCAAAGCAACAGTGCAGCCATCTCCAGCGTGCGTCCAACAAGTAACGGAGTTCCTGACGAATCCTTGTCCAAGCGGGGGGAGGAACTGAAAGTGAAGTAACTCAATAAGGGGAAATGGAATAGAAAATGCAATCAAAACAGTTTACTAAAAATAAGGAATGCATTCTAACTGAATAAATTGTACATTTTATGGTTAAAATGAGTATGTATACAACAAAATCTTTTTAAAGAATGAGGAAATAAATGCTTCCAACCGCTTTTGAGGTTTTCATTGTTTTTCTTATGTTATTATTATTATATGTTATTTAACTAAAGTAAATAAAGTTTTATTACTTACTTCGAAAGCAAAGAATTTCCATTTTCTTTAAAATGAAAACAGTATGCAATTGAAAAAATTTCTTAACTGTGTTTGAAATGAGGAACTGCAATAATAAAGTTGAATTAATAGAGAGCATAATCAATTAATTTATAATAAAGCACTTAAGATACTGAAAATATTTTTGATGTTTAAAGAAAATCGCATGCATATGTGCAATAGTGTAAAATAAATCTGGGCTATGGCACAATTTTTTTTATATTTTTAATTTATATTTTAATCAGGGTAATAATTCAAAAATGTAATTAAATTTCAAAAAAGTTAAATTTCATTTAATAAAAACACATGAATATCAACAAACAATATAGTAAAAACTGTAAGCTTTTATCAAAATATTATGAAAGAGGTTTATTTTATCCTACATAAAATTTAATATTTCACTTTACATTCCCTTTAATTCTCCACAAAAGACTTCCATTAAATATTTTAAATCATATTTATTACGAATGAAATAGAATCATTCATGTTTTTTAATTAAAAATATTAACTCAGAAAACATACATAAAAATTATTCAGATATTATTAATCTTGAGCGATTGGGGAAAATATTTAAGAAAAAGTAATGTTTTTTGTAAATTATTTGTTATTTATTACTTGATTGCTAATTATTGTTATAAAATATTATATAATTATTGATAATTTATGAAAGTATAAAACTCTATTTCTGTGCTTCTTTAAATAGTATATTGCAGGAATGGCCAAACTTTTGGGATCCGCGGTCTACTCCATGTTTAAGAAACCAAAGGCGGTCTACCAATGGCAGAGCTAAATTAACGTAAATATTTATTTTCAATAACAAGAAAAAATGGTAAATTATGTATTTTTTCTAAAAAAAACTTAATATTAATATTTACAAAATAAAAATTTACTGACGAAAATAATCAAAGTAGTTATAGGAAAAATTGACCATCCGATTCACTTCGTTTAGTTGAAATTTGGCTCTGAACATCTGCTAAAAGTTTGTCATATTGTGATGGTACGAGCATATTGCAATACATAAACACGAAATTAAATGTTCATCGGTTAAATGCGACCAATCTTTGTTTTTTGTTCATGGTTGAAAAGCAGATTCTCAAAGATACCTCTATCCAAAGTATGATTTCATGAAATACAAATCAATTTGTAAATATTTGGAAACGTTTCCTCAGAAATTAATTTCCAAAAATCAGTATCGATAAATATGCTCTGGATTTAAGAAATATATCGCATCTTAATTTAAATATTACTTCCTCAACCGTGACTTAGTGATATCTATTAAATAACCTATTTTTTCAGATACTCCATCAATGTTGACATTTTCATTAAATGGAAATATCATAAAATTGAGTATTTCTTATTACCTAATTAAGTCAGTGAATCTTCTTTCAAATTCTTCAAAACAAGTAAGTATTAAGCGAAATCTTCGAAGTTTTGGTTTGGATTATGGATGCACTCTTCCTCCATGTTTTTGAAGTTTCTCAATTCATGTTTTCTTAATTGAGATCCATACCGTTCTATAGTTTTTTGAATGTTTTAATCGTGCTCATCATGTTTGTTTTAGGTTTTTAATCGTAAACCTTTAATCATAAATCCTTAAATCGTAAATCTTTGCACAGTTTGTTTTAGGTTTTAAAGCGTAGACTCTGTAGTAAATTTTTATTTTAAATAATTTATTGATTCTATATCATAAGTCATAAATTAAATTGTTAATATCCGAGGTCATTATCAGGATGGTCGCGCGGACTACCTAAAATGTCTGTGCGGTCTACCAGACGACCGCGATCGACGTCTTGGCCACCCCTGGTATATTGTATAGTATAGAAAATAAAAAATCCATTATTATTATTAAAAAATCCATTATTAAGTTATTATTAAAGAATCCATCCATTATTAAAAAATCCATTATTAAGTAAAATCTATTATTATTAATTTATGAAAAAGGTTCAAAGATACAAAATTTGTTTTAGAAATATTTTAAATAATTTTTTTAAAAAATTTACAATGAAATAATCAGAAGAAAATTATAAAAATATTATTGATAGAAATTAAGCGCTTGTTGCAACGTAACTATTTAAAAAGATAAAACATACATTTACTCTAGAAATGGTGTAGAATCAAAAATATTGAAAAACGTTCAACATTCTTTTACGTATAAGTAGCTTCGGTGAATTGAAAGAGAAAAATTTTATCATCTTTAACAATGGCCATCAAAAGTGTTGAAAAAGATATTCTCATGGAAATTCCTGCCCTTGTATGAAAAAAGATTAAAATCATGAGAGACATCTATTTAATGTTATGTAGAGTTTTCTCAGTCTAGAGGCAACAAATGATCAATCATGCTGTCTTCATAATATTAAATATAGGTATCATACCATGAAATGTTTTTTCAAAGAAACCTGCAGTTAGTTTAAAATTGAATTAAATTTCACCTTTTATAATTTGCTTATTATTTTTTGTATATTACTGTGAAGAAAATATTTTGCTAATTATGTAAATGACTAAAAAATTACTAAAAGTTTCACTGATGTTAAAATATTCGCGGAATTTTTAAATTCTTTTTAATAATTATCTGATTTGAATTAAATGATTTAAAATGAGTAAAATTTTAAAATATCATATCTAAATTGTTTAAATTTTTAATTTGTTTGGAACAAAACTTTATAGACGTAACATTAGAATAAATGCTATACAACGTGCTATATGACACGAAGTATTTAATATATTTTCACAAATACTAATCGTCGATGTGCTTTTAATTTAAAAATCATTATTTGAAAATATGTTTAAGTTGAGAAAAGTGTCTTTAGTTATGTAAAAACAAAACGTGAAATGTAACTTTTAAAATCTCAAAACTTTAAGGATATGTGATTAAATGTAAATGGAAAGTTTGATTTAAACATTAAAATAATCTTTTGCTTCTCATTAAGATTAAAAAATATTATGGATACTATCGTTAAGAATTAAATAACTATGCAGATATTGGTTTTAATTTTTATTTGGCTGAAGTGAAACTAAATTTTTAATTATGCATTTTTTAAATATAGCTGTTCAATCCTAAAATGCACAATAACTTAAAAATCCAATTCACTTTCACTTAGATTAATAATTTTATTAGTACCGACCATTATTAAAAAAACTAAACACATACACGCTTTTTTACATTAACGCATACAAATACAGCGGTTGCAAAGTTGTGGCCCTTTTTAGGAATGCTTGTGTTTATAATCTTAGTGTGTTTATAGGATATATAAATTTTCTCCTGAATTCAAATATTGGCATGTCAAATTAAAAGAAATTTAATGTAGACTTAAATCAAAGGCAGAATTAAAAATGCCTTTGTTAAAAAAATGGTTATGTTTTATTTAGTCTAAAAAGCAAATTTGTGAGGAAATAAAAGTACACAAACCAGTTATAAATACTATTTTGAAAACCGATCAAATTTCAGTAACCAAACAACTGGATATTTGGATTTATAAAAGTGCTACTGTTCGAATAAATTTTGTAGAAGCATGATTACTATTCTCTAAAAAGAGTAATTTGTTTGGATATATTTAATACTTGCCTTAATGCAAATAAATTGAAACATTCCCACCACTAACAAAACCTCATTGGACGCCGTAAAAAGAGTAAAATTGTTATATTCAAAGAAAATTGTTTAAGTTTAGCAAAAAGTGCAAAACAAGTTGCCGATTGGTGGCTGGTGCAAGAAAGTTGTGCTTACGTTATGAAAAAGGAAATCAGTAAAATAATAAGGTATGTTTATGTCGAAAAAAATACCGAAAATGCTACTGACAATAGAAAGATAAAAACACATGTCTCAAAACAGAATTCTTTTAAATTCTTTTATAAATAACATGAATTCAATAGTATATCAATTAATTCAAAAATAATAAACAGATTTTCTGGCTTGGAAGTAAAGGTAGAATTCCAAAAATCTATATTTATATCTTAAGCAATACAAAATAGGAATTTTGTAAACAAAAAATATATCAAGTTTTCAGGAAAGATAAGTAAACATTTATAATTTATCTTTATTACTAATAAAGAATTTAATAGAAACAAATAATTTGCAACGATGAGATTGAAATATAGCTCTTTAGAATTGATGAGCAAAAACAAGTGAGATGTAGAACAGAAGAGCTACATCTTGATTGCAGTGAAAAAACTGCAAAGATCCCAACAAAGACCATGATTTAAGTATATATTTCTACACATCATGTGGGCACATTGATTGATGGTATTCTGAATGCAAAAAAATAATGTATCTATACTAGAGTGGAACAGACATCAGCAAATTCCATCAGGGATAGATTTATTCTCCATAAAAGAACTATTTAATTATTAAATAAAATGGTTTGAGTCATTGATATATATATATATATATATATATATATATATATATTGCATTTTGAATAGAAATATAGTTTTTATTAAAAATACTTTATTAAAAATATCAAAAAAGACTTTTATAAATAGGAAAAAGTATACTTTTGTTATGAATATACTTTACTATTTCAAACTAAAATGTAAAAATTTTTGAGTTAAAAGTTTTCTTACAATCATTATAAATATAACACATGGTTAAGAAAACACTAATGATGTTTTACTATATCATACGTTATCAATGATACAAGATTCTTTAAAATCCAAATTCTTTAATTGCTAGAAAATTCCATTTTAAGGATGTTTAGTTTTTCTCGGATGTATGTTTTCTAACATATCTTTGTATTATATTAGAACTTACATGATGTTTTATGTGTTAAAAATATTTATTATATTCGAATTTCGAGAAGTTCAAAGGATTTCTTTATTTAAGTTTAAATTATATCCCATAAATACTACTACTTGATGCTAAAAGCATATTTAAAACTCATAGATGACAAATCATTTATAAGGAGGAAAAGTGATTAATTTAATAATATCGATAAAATAATGCGAGGAAATAGGGAGTATAGAATAAAATTAATCATTACCAAAATAATTATGAATCGAACTTTTATGAACATGCATTATTATTTTTAAAGTTTCATAATAAAATATTGCTCGCAGTTTTATTAGTTTAGTTTATATTGAATACTTTTTTACCAATAACTTGGTGTTCATACTAAAATTTTTTGTTTTATATATTAAATTTATAAAAATAAAATTTTGGTTTATTTTATTATTAAAGCTAATTCTTCTCATTACTTTTAGAATAGCTTGAAATATTCCAAATATGTATAAGGGAATCCGAAATTTTAAATTATTTCATTGTTGGATTGAATATTTATATTTAAGAAATAACATACATAAAAATTTAATTTCAAAAGAAAATTGAAAAAATAATGCATATAAGAGAAATTTAAAAATAGTAACATAAAATTCTTTAAAGCTTATATTTTCAAATTAAATTCCAAAAAACGTCGTTTGTTTCGTTTTCAATAAAAAATATAGTCATATTTTCTGATCTTTAAGATTAAAATACAGAAGTGAAAATAAATTTACAATATAGTGTATCAAAAAATAATTTTATACGTCGCAAAATATTTTATTACTAAAAGATTTTTTCTCAAATATTCGTTGATATATAAGAAGAAACGACAGATTTTGTTGACAGAAAGGATAGTTGTGTATTTGAAGTACTTTTTTCTTTTCATCAAAATTGAATTTCTTAAAAAAATTACCAAATAACAAAATAGAAATTGCACTATAATTCGAAATACACTGAATAAACAAATAGTCTTTTTCTTTTGATGAGTAAAAATTCCTTTTAGCATAATTTCTTTATCTGAGAATTTTAAAATAAAAATATCTACTTATTAAAGTACCAGTTTTATCATAATAGAAGCATTGATTTTTATTTTAACACAAAGATATTTACACACACACCAATTTCCTTTAAAAATAATTTTAATCTAAAAAATTATTTTATCTTTCTTATCTATGTAGAAAATAAAATTAATGTAATATTATTTTCATTGATTGATTAATTTTATTTAAAATAAAAATATATTAAATTTTATTGAAATAAAAATATTCAAGTTTTACTTTGAAATATGTGCGTTCATAAATATTCTTTTAAATTATGAATTTAATCTGGAAATTTAATACATGATAAAAGATAATTATTTTTTCAACTTTCCTATCTATGTATAAAAATACAAAGTATGATAGGATCCCGTCTGTACCTTATGGTTATCGAGTTAGCTAATCCATATACGGAGAATTATTTTCTTTTTTTTTAAATACAGCTATTATTAAGCACTTTTGCTTTATGGTAGCATCTAATGCCGAATGATTTAAAACCCAGTTTGGTTTGATAGGATCACCTACTCTGTCTAGAATCTGAAAACCATTTTCTCTGCTCATCGATTCTAAAGACCTGAATAAAGCTGAAGAATGGATCCACGTATAAAGAAGAATGCAAGAAGACTCATAGACATGGCCTAATATCTTCATTTGACTTGGATATTGCTAATATGAGCATTCCAGCGATTGGAAAGACAATTTTGGCAATCAAGCTACAGCAGCCTCTTAGAATAGTTACTTCTAAAATAAAAATAAAATTATTTTTCTATTGTTTAAGATATGTCATAAAATTTTCATATAGAAAGAGACTTATTCTAGATAAATAAAGTATATATTTTGAAACGCATGCTAATATGTAGGAGGAAAAACAAAATATAAATCTTCAAGCAACAAAATATAAATCTGTAAGCATTTATCAATTAAATTTTAATCTTTTTAAATCTAAATATTTAATTATATAATCCATTTTGATAATAGCCAAAGTAGTTTTCAAGTGTTCTAATGTGTTTAAGTGCAATTTGATTAATCTTTCCTGCTGATTCGATATTGCGTATTGGACATCTAAGCAACCAGACACTGAAACGAATTAAGACAAATTCTGCATTTTTTTCTTTTACTAGGATGAATATTCATAGATAGTGGATCCTATTAACTAGTCGAAAAGATGATCTCGGAAATCTCCTGCGAATTCTCCAAGATAGAAATGGATGAAAAATGCAGAAGCTCAACATTCATCTCTTTTTGTTCAATAGTAAATAAGTTAGCACCCTTGATCTTTTTTTCACCTTTCTACTCATTTGGACACAACTTAGTAGACAGCCGACAGCCTAACAAGGCCTTTTTATATCGAGCAAATAAATTGCCTTCTAGTATGACTTTTCATAGACAGTGGTTCTTATTCAAATGTCGAAATGAAGAACAAGTGGAAAAGTCCCAAGCACTCATTTCATTATTCATAAAAATGCTTATAGCCTAAATTCATCATGTTCATTTTGAAGGATTTTAAAATTATTACAATTTCAATGGTTACTTCATTCAAGATTAACATGGCAAATTTAGAATCTAATTTCCTCCAATGATTGTTTTCTAATAATTCATATGTCATTGAAGAAGAAATTATAAAATGCAAATAATTTATATTTCTTCCCGAGCAGAATAAAAGTTAAAAAATTATAATCATAATCTCACAAAATTCAATATTTTCTTATTTGTCAGAAATAAATTATATATATATATATATATATATATATATATATATATATATATATATATATATACTAACAAGGTTTATTATTCAGGTTATAGATTTCCTTAAGAATTATAAATGCTAATATAAACCAAAAAAGTATTAAATAAATTAACAGGTATTTATTCTAATCTGACTCATAAATTAGAAACTTTTTTAAA
>JAPDSC010049617.1:0-18870 GCA_026290005.1 Latrodectus geometricus
AATTCATTTTAAGAAATTAATAAACATTTTATCAGCGTTTACGTAATTAATGTTTTTAAAAATAGTTTTGTTACTTGAAAATAAAAATTTATTTTAAGTATTTACTGTTTAAAAATAAATACTTAATTTTATTAAAATAAGTTTATTAAAAATTATAAAATTTATAATAAAATAAATAATTAATAAATTTTAATAAATATTTATTATTATTCTAAATATTTACTTTTAATATTTATTATAATGTTAAAAAAGTTAAATAGCAAAGAAAATTTCTCAAAATGTTTTTGATCAAATTTCTATGTGTGATTCAATGGATGAATAAATATTATTTAAAAGCCAAAAGTGAATCATATTAAATTTAAGTTCGTTTCAAAAAGATTTTTGTGAATACTATTTTTTTGAACTTTAAAAGTATAATGTATGAAATCTTAAACATTAAAATAGACATACTCCCCTCTGTGTTACTATATTTTATATTTATAATTTATAATATTTCAATCATAAACATTATTTACATATAAGAGAAGAAAGAAATGTTTCATGCTTATTACAAATTGCTTTAAGATTTATTCAGTTTATATTCAATTACAAAAGGAGTATTATTCCTTCAGTATAACTTAAAATTTGAATTATCATTTTAAATCTAACTTTATGAAACTGTAGCATATAATTGGTTAATAATATTTTATTTAAATTAATTTTTAAAATATATAATTACTTGTTACTTTTCAGTACAGTAAATTTTAATGTAAATAATTTTCAGCTATCTAGCGCTCTCTTCTCGAAATTACATTGAGCTTGTCAGATATGTGGCACCTCTGCATTGTTGCATTTTGTACCATAATAATAATAATAATAATAAATAAAAAAAATAAAAATAAATTTACAGTACTTTTTTTTTACTTTTTTCATAAATTTAAAAATAAACTTTATGAAATTATATTTTGTTTTTATAATCTTCTAAAGTTACATATTTCGTACGGAATATGCATGAGTTTTCAAATTTATTGCAAATCCTTAAATAATTATCCACCCATGAAAATCTTTTATACAATAATTAAACTGAGATACTTGTGAATTAATAATAAACATAATTTTTGATTAATTTTTTCTGAATTAAAGTGATAAATTAATGGGGGAATTGCTTTGTAGTGTATAAAGAAAATAACTTAGTCTCCGATTTTCTTAAGTTGTAACGGTACACGCAAGCTTAAATTCTTACGTCATGTTCATTGATGAAAGAGTTTTAACTCTAGATTCATGATTAATTACAAAATCAATGTTAAATCCGGAACCAGTTTACTTTAACTTTAATGAATAAAAAATTGCAGAAATACTGATTATATTTCGTACTAATTTTTTACCATTTTCTGAAAGAATTATCTTAAGATAAGATTATCCTTTCAGAAAATTATATTTTATAAATTTGATACACTATATATATGTATATGTATTATTAAGTAATGGGATTATTTGGACACATTTTCAGTAAATGTATGTGTAGGATGAAAAGATTCTGTTTCTTTTCAAATATTAGGTATTTTAAATCATTATCTGCTCATTTATTATGGTAAGCAAAGTGTCTGAAAATATATATCAATATTTTTGAATAAAAAAACATGTTATTTAATAAAACTATTTTTTTACTATGGTACAAGTAATTTATGACTGTATTTAATTACACAAATCATACTTAAGTCCTAGTAGGTATTTTTCAATAAAATATATGTTAGATTAATTTTTAAACAATTGATAAATTTTAAATATTGATTTAGTCTTTTGAAACTTTTTACATAAATGTGAAATGCTCGTCTCATGCAAATCATACTACACAACAATCATTTCATGTAACTGAACATATTCATGAATTTTAAGTTCCACGCTACAAATTGAAAGTCAGATATTGTGACTGATAATAAATATTTCATGTAAAGTTTTTCAATTTTTGAGTTAATTTAATTTTGAAAAATGAATTACGTGATACAGCAAAAATAGACCATCAATTTATTACATACACAAAACGTTTTCTTAAACATACTAAATATATCTTTTAAATTATTTCCCAATTACAAACATTCTAATCAAAATATTATTAAATCGTTTTAGAATATTTGTTGACAAATAAATTTATTTGAAATTCGATGACTTTTTTATGTGTACATATATGTTATTTTATCTTCATTTCACAAAAGAATAAGAATCATGTAAATAAATTTTGCAAAGAGATCATCAACTATGAGAAGGGATTAAATTCATGAATATTAATACCGTTTTTTCGCTATTACATACATTTTCCAGTTAGATTAGCCATCAAAACAAATTGTTATCGACAACAGAAAAGGGTGACATATTTTGATGGGACAAGATCCTAAGTATTCTAGAAACGTTTTTACATTTTATCCAGTGAAAATTCTAGAAAGCATTTTTGAAACCTCATATGTACGTATCAGAGATGTGGAGAAATTTTAAATAACAAAATATTGAAATTTGTCAGTACGAAATTCAATCATCAGTTGCTTATTGCTTAACAGTGAAAGAGTATAAATTCTAGATATCATTCTTAAATACTATAAATATTATAAGTCCTTAAGGTTATTGATTTACAATGTTTTAATGTGATATCATCCGTTGTAAATAAGATAAAAATGTAATTTTAACAGTGATTATTTTCTTCATCATTCCCACAAATTTTAATTATCTCTAAATTTGTTAGAGCAATTCATATTCATAAATTACAAATTTGGTGTTGTGTATTATACATAAAATGCATGCGATTAATTACTTTATTAATGACAGGAGTATAGTTCTGTCTCAATTATTATATAAATTTTATTGACATTATTATTTCAAATAATTTTAAATTTTAATAATATAATTGTTATTTGCTCAAACAAATTTCTTAATTGTTAGCACAGTTTTTCAAATTTAAGTATTCTATATAATTTGATGTGGCAGAAATAATGTAAAATTGGATAATAAGAAAAGGATATTGTAGCCTTGTGCCATGTTGGCTGGCAAATATGAGATGCGCTGCTCTTTGGCGCAGTGTGTCCTCTTTGGACCTTGCGCCATAGAACCCAACCAAACAACCAACGAGATGCGCTGCTCCAATTTTGCAACTGAACCTTGAATTAGTGTGGAGTCCGACTTCCTCAGAGCCCACATGACATAGGTACCCGTTTTTAGGGTATACAACCACTCACAACCCATTTACACAAGGAAGGAAAGGACAGGAGAGAGAAAAAGTACATCCATGCATCCACCAAGATTCGAACTCAGAACCTCCTCCGCCCGCAGTCAGGCACACTGACAACTAGACAGGGAGTGTGGCATGCGAAAAGGTATTTTAAGGATAAGACTTAACGAAAATGAACTGAATACATAAATATATATATTTTTTGCAATAATACGTCATAAAATTTGTGTAATGAACCAATACACTTATAGAGACATATATATATATAGAAATTAATTAATGAAAAATTTTCCCTTCGAATAAGAAAGTTAATTAAAAATTTAAATTTTAATTATCATGAACATTTTTTCATGTGTTTTAGAAAGAGAATTAAATAACCAATTTAATTTTTTCACTAATTCGGACGATTAAAATGTAATAAATTTATAAATTCATGTAAAAGGAATTACTTTTTTTACACATATTTTCTTTTCTACTCGAAAATATTTATTTTGTAGTCAAACATATTTTAATTAACGGTACTACTCATGATATAATATCGTAAATCTCTCTCTTGCTCAGAGCAAAAATATATACTTAACAAACGTTCTCACAATAAGTTCAAGTTGCAGAAAATGGTATCAATATTTTCTCAAAACAACAAAAAGTTCGGCTGCTTTTAGTGTAAATTGAATTATCGGCTCTGTTCCTATTGGCAAGAGATGCGCTGAGTACGTTCTATAGGAAATTGAAATTTTCTCTCACTTGTTTTCCTTCACCTGCTTGGAAAGTTTGCTTTTAATAATATTATGAAAGTAGGAAATCGAAACACTAATTATCGTATTTTGTTATATATTCTTCAATATTTCTAAGCTGCATTATGTTTAACTCGCAGCAAGAAGTATTGACAATCATGTTTACTGCTTAATGCTTCGGATATTTCTTAGGATTTGAAATATGATACTCTTCTCGTTGATGAGAGTGCATTCATTAAAGAAGTAATCCTATTCAATTCTACAAACTAAGAGTTAACTGTATGGGTAATCTAGTACATATGATTTATTTAAATGTGCTGTATCTATTTAATATATATATATATATATATATATATATATATATATATATATATAATATAATATAAGAAATCTTTATCTAGTTTACCATTCATAGAAATAAAACTCAATATTATCGACATACGTCTCATAAGCCAAGAATAATTGCATGCAATAAATGTATATTAAAACACTTGAGTAATTAAATGAAATTTTGCAACAAACAAAGAGTAATTTTCATAAAATTTGGTTGTAAGAGCATTAAATGGTAAAAAACTTCACTCAGATATATATTGAATTGGACGTTTTCTTAGAAAGGTGAATTGTTGATCTTGAGGCAAATAATTGATGAAAGCAATATTCAAAGAATTGATGTGTAAAATTGTATTCTTAAAATGAAGATCAAAATTTCAGAATTATGGGGGAGCACGTAATATAAACATATAAGTTCATTTTAAAGTAATTGTGGTATATAGAGGGAAGGAAACAATATTAGCTTAAGTTGATTACTAAAAAAATAATAACTACTCAATAATTTTGTTACATAAACTTTGAAATTTGTTTGAGGAAAAATAATTATTATATTAGAGCTATATACAAATCATAAATTGCTATAAAAAAGTAATGGAATAATTCTAATTAACAAATAAGAATACATTTTGTAAGCTGATGTCTATTTAAACTTCTTATTCTGCTGGTTAGGCGTTGGGTATGAAGTTATGAGCACTTGAACGAAAGAGAATGAAACCCGTATCAGAATAATAGGCAACGGCTTAAGTATAAACCATAAGGTGCTTGTAACTAATTTTTGAACCAATATTTTTTTTTTTAATTTTAACTCACCATTATGATGTAGTTAATTTAAGAGATGTAGTTCCGTTTCTTTAACTATGCTACTTTGTAAAATGGGAGAAATAGATTCTTTCCCATTTTTTAAAATCATCTATTATATAAATGATTATCTGTGATAATTAGCTATTTTAATAATTTATTAACAAAAGTTGGTACTGTAAATATATTCTGCATATGAATATATTTCTCTTTCTCGATTCCCACAACGTTCTAATATTTGTAATATAACAATATCTACCAATTTTTGCTCTTTCTCCAATAAGCGGAAGAATCATTAGAACGTAGATAAAAAAAATGAATCCCGACTTTAACATTTGATAACTTCGTAGTAAAAGATTAAAGATAAAAAATATATTCCAATATATTCAAACTTAATATTCACATCCAATTGTATCAATAATTGGATGTGAATATTAAGTTTTAATGTATTAGGATATTTGCTTTAATCTTTGAACAGATTTAAATTTAATCTTATTCACCAAGATATATATTTTTTCCACTGAAAACTTAAAAATATTGAATAAAATGGTAAATGTAAAGTTTTTCAATTTTTTATGTTAAATCTATAGATTTCGAAGAATGTAACTTAAGTTCTTGCTACAGTTTTTTTTTATTTAATTACACAGACACAGGTAATGGACCACATAGGGAACCTACGTTTGTCAATGTAATGACATCCTGATAGACATTACTTAGTGTACAATACGTGTGTCTATATAATGACACTACGATAAGCACACATACGCACACGAGGTAAAGGATACTACGTATGTTTATAGGTGACATGTATCGTAGAGGATGCTACATGTATTTGAATGACACCACGTATTGGACACTAATATTTCTATTCATTTACACCGTGATCGATACCATGTGGTGGACACTAAATGTGTATATACAATGATATCATGATAGACCCTAGTAGTAGATACTATGTGTCTTTATATAGTGCCACCACGTAGTGGATAGTCCGTGTATATATATATATATATATATAGAGAGAGAGAGAGAGAGAGAGAGAGAGAGAGAGAGAGAGAGCAATACGTGGAAAACACTAGTATGTCTATTCATTGAGACCACTATCCACACCAATTGGTGTCCATTCCGTGCCTCTATATAATGATACCATGATAGACACCACTTTATAGATATACAAACAACTTGAAGCTGCTGTAAAGACTTTAATATTTACTGTATAAGTTACTTTCAGGGATGGTTTTTCTGAGATAGCAAGCTAAATTCACTTGTTGCAAGGGTGGGTAATGGGGAAAACTCCTAAGCATCTACTCCGGTAGATATGCATACAGAAGCACAACATCAAATCCCATTTGTTCAATAATAGTTACGGTCAAACCTGTAAATTTCAGTTCTAAAGAAGGCCATTGTACCACTAGGTCTTGGCGAGCCCTCATTAAAGTTAGAAAAATTGTAATGAATGTGTTTAAATTTATGTAATACTTTGTTGAAAAGTTACATAATGAAGACATCTTATTTTAAAAAATGGTCTGTTTTAATAAATGTAATAAAAATAATTAGATCCCTTCTTTCTTTGATGAAAAAATTCATAATATTTGAATGCAATTTTTTCCCCTTCGGAGAAATTTTGTGTCAGATTGGTGTGCGGAAAAAGGAAGAAGCAATCGGGATTTTTCTTTGTGTCACTCTTGTTTACTCTATTGACTTTTTAATTTACTTTTTTTATACTTGGTTCTCACTAAATTGGTTTTTTGAAAAATGACTTTTTCTCGACATTTATATTGAACTTTTGCTAATAACAAAGATTTTTCTCTAAGAAAATGTTTCATTTATGATCAATAAAATGAAGATTGATGTTTTTCTTTTTTTACTGAAATGTAATTAAAAATCAGAAATGAGACGGAAAAAAAAGCAAATAAAAAATAAAGGAAATGATTTTAAATTGTTCTATTTCTTCATTTTTCGTCAAATATAAAACTTTCATTTAATGTAAAAATGCATCATAAAAAACAATAAAAGGAAATTCAAATAAGAAGAAAATATATAGAACTTGGTAAAACTAAAAATATTGCTGAGTGTTGATTTAGCTTCAATTGTGAAACACTGAAAAATATAAAATTCATAGCTAAAATAATTTTTACTTTATTTTCAATATACTAGGAACAATAAAATATTTTTCCCTCACATCAAGTCTCTTTATTTAATTCTTTTTTCAAGGTATTCAAATTTATACATTTAAAAAATTAATGGGAAAAAACTCATGAATGTTTAAATCTACGAATCTTTTCCATGTAATTGATCATTTAATGCATTTTTCCATTTGAATAAACATTAATGTTTACAAATGTTTTTCGCGCTTATTTCTCTTTCGATTATGATTAAGAAATGATTTACTGCAACTCTTATTCTGCGTGAAAAAGCGTGAAGGAAAATTTATTTCAACACAGCAACTTCCAATTTGAATTATCCTGTTTAAAAACTTTTTTCTCCCCGTTTAGGCATCGAGTTTTGTTTTCCTGTTTCTTGGATTTCACGAAGCTTTGTAGGTTAAATAATAAACGAGGCATATACGTTATTCATTAAATAATAAATTCATTCAATGATTTATTCATTGCTGTAGAGATTATCTCCTTTCTATATAATATATTATAATTTTAGTAAAAAAAGAGTTTTTGCAACAGTAATTTTAATAAAAAACTAATTAAAATAAAATTATAGTTAGTTGTTTATTATTGCTAGATAGTCAAATTTTGTTTCAAATTTGTATTTGAATGTATCACTCTCGAATATTTGAATCAATTTAATTTAAAGCATTTAAATTAAGAATAAAAAAACATGGAGAAAAGAACTACTAGTTTGATTTCAATTCATTATGAAAATTTATTTGTCAGAATGATCTCATATAATCGATTTTTCTTTTTCTTACACAAACAATTCCACACAAAATTGATTTGAATTACCAATTAGAACTTCAATTTGGTATATTGAACCCATTTACATTACTCTTTAAATAATATTTCAGTATTTTTAATTACAACCAGTATAGAAAAAGTCGCATATTTTTGCAATTGTTTGTATTATTGAAAATTGTTTGTGAGGAAAAGTCACCGTTGAAGTGTTTCAGGAGGATGCTATTGATATCCAAATGTTCTTTATATAAATGTATGTTAATTTGTCATGTACAAGTAATCAAACAAATTTTACTAACAAAAATTAATGGAAGAGAAAGTGTATGAAGCTGTTAATTGCAGGGAATAAAACTTAAAAATTTGTTGAAATACATTCATTTAAACATTAACAAAAACGAGCTTGTTTCGTAAAATGTACAGTTAACAAATTTTTAAAATACTTTAAAATGAATGATTTTTTAAGCAATTGGAGATTTTTTAAAAAATATATATCTTTATAAAACACTTCAAGAAAATTTCCAGTTTACAAATTTTGAAGTAATAATGCCACTTATACTCGATTATTAAATTGTGTTTGCATATTTATTCTTTTTCTATAATGTAGTTTTTTAAGAAATAGATTTTACTTTAATCTTTTTTTATATAATGCTTAAATCGCACTTGAATTTTACAGAAAAATGTTTCGTTTGTATTTTTAAAAATAATGAAATTATATAAATTTAAGTGATATGTGTACGGACGAAATTTGTTTTTCATATTATTTCAAAAGACGAGAATTATGTGTAAATTAATTTCTTTGTTGCCTCAAATACAAAAATACACTTAATTTTCATAATTTGAATAGGAAACAGAAAAATACAGTTCCAAATTGTTCTTGCAATTATGCAAATATTATTTTACAACTATATATTTAAATTAGTTTCTAAATTAATTTACGAAAATAAAAAAAAGTATTTGTGCTAAGAATGAAGCATTTCAAAAATATATTACCATTTTTTTTGAAAGTTAATTACAATAAAAAATATTAGAAACCTATATTTCGGGAAATATCATTTGAGACTTGATTTTATTCTCTAGTCTAGATATCATTGAGTTTAAATTTTAAACCGTATAAATGTACTTATATTACACACGCATCACTCTTTTATCCATGATTCTTTTAAAATTATTTTTATTAGAAACACGTTTTCACACATTTGTCTATTCAATTTTTCATAAAGATATTTCATTGGATTAATATTATGCGATAAAAGAGTTGCTTTTAATTTTTCAGATGCATTGAAAAACAGCCAAAGTATGTAATAAGATCAATGTTTGGAAATATTTTCGAGCCTGGATATAAAATCATCAGATAATTCCATAATATTTGCATTGAAATATCAGTTACCATTAATAAACTATAACTTATATGTCTCCAAAAGGCATGCGCGTCCCTTAAAGTACTGATTCGTCTCTGTATTTGACAGTAGGGCTTATTTCCATTTCTTGTTGTGAAAGTCTCCATACTTTGAGATAACACTTTGCTGCTAAAATATTTTTATCATCATTATAGAAAAATATCTCATCCAAGAAGCCTTTAAATTGATTTATAATTCTTTCCCTTGTTGATGTCTTTCTAATGCTCCAGTTTTTGAAATAAAGCATCTTTTGCGAGGAAATCATCATTGACCTAATTAACGCCATTTCTTATTGTTTGTACACTGAAAATTTTGAAGTCGGTACAAAGTTGGAAGAAAACGAAAACAATATCAAATCAGATATCAAAATATTCTTTGAATAATAACTATTAAAATTAAATACAAATAAAAAAGCAATAAAATTCACTTGTAAGTATTTTATTCTCAGAAATTATAGCATGGAAAACAGATTAATCTTGAGAAATAATTGTAATGTCAACGTAGAAAGTTGCACATGAGGAAAAATGCAAACTTTTGAAATTTGAATTGTTATTTCTTTGAAGTACAGTTTACAAGAACAAATAAAATCTTCGACTAAATTTGTGGACAATTTTACAATATTCGTTTTCATCGGATATTTTCAGTTCTATTGATATTGGAAAAAGGTCTGCAGTTTGTATAATCTATTCTTTTATACAATATACAATAAAATAACAATTGAAGATTTGGCTACCTATTCCAAAGTTCCTACGTAGTTAACTTGAAACCGATTTTTTTTGTACTGTTATTTGAAAGTATAGGTGATTTGCATTTTTTTGAAGGTACATCAAATATTCGTTAAAAAAATTAAGAATTTGTTAAAAGATGATTACGAGGGCACATTGTTGTGCTTGTGAATCCACTTTTAGTTGAATTTATCTTATTTCTTAGTTGAATTTAATTAACATTTAAATTATAATAATTAAATTTCATTGTAATTAACATAAAATTTAAATTCATTAAATAACCCTCTAATTTTCAAGGATGAATTTCAAGTTTGAATTTTTTTAAAAAATTTTACCTTTCTTGAGATTTTACTACAATTATGCTTTTATTAATTGATTTTGTTTTGGTTTAGCAAAAGTAATTCTGTATTCCTAAATACTTTTTTTCAGTTTGTTTTCATTTTCAGAATTTATTACTTTTATTTACCTTCTAATTATGCTACAAAATTCCTTTTGACTAAGTTTTATAAACTTGACAGTGGTCTCTATATAATATTTGAAAATTAATTGCTTGAAAACTTTAAAGAGAGAGAGTTGGGCACATTATTAAACATTTCGATTTTCTTTTCTTGTTTCTACACAGCCCTAAGACATCTTTATTTTCTTTCATACAACTGCGAAATGTTTCTCTTTAAATTTGAATAAAATGTTTTGATAAGATTGGGCAATTTAGTAAAGAATTACGAAATTGAAAACGACAAAAATTTATTTTGCACTAAAATATAGTCTTAATGCAAAATAACCGCAATTATCTGTTTACTTTTATTCTTATTTAGGTTTAAATACTATTTTGAATTTTACAAATCTGTTAAAGTTTTTCTTACTTGATTACAAAATAATAAAAAAACATGTTTATGTGAAATAGAAGGGTAAGGGTGGGTATTTTTTGTGTAGTTTTAACATTTAATCAGGAAACTTTTTGTGAAATTTACTTATTGTAGCATGAAACAGTGTCCTAAAGTGTGAATCATTCAAACTGCAGGAAGAAACACAAACAATGGGAATTTAAAAGTCATCAGTGTCGAAAGAATATCTGAGAGTGCATTTCAACCTAATACAATTTTCTATAAGGACTTTGATAAAGATTTCACTCTTCAGAAGAGTTAACATTTCAAATATATCAATTTTATCTGGTTATCAAAAAATATATGTGAAAAAATTAAATCCAAAATTTCCTTGTTTGATAATACAATGAATACATGTGTAGAGAGTAAACTGATTGCGTCATTAATAGCAGAAAAATAATGTATATTTTCAAACATTACACTTATAAATTGTAAAGCCAACTCAATCAAATAATTCATTATGTTAAAGTGTGAACAACATTTTGAAAGCATAATAAAAGCTACATTATATTTTATTACTATATATATAAAGTAAGAAAATATAAAGTAGTCTCTAACACTATATATATATATATATATATATATATATATACTGTTAGAGACTAAATTGAAAGCAGCAAGGAATGAAATGATACTTTAACTAGGATATTAGTTCGTTGCTTCACTTGAAATGTAGTCTATGGCTTATTTTGAAATTTTAATTATCCATGGATATGAACACTTTGCAAAGTTTCCTATGTAATGATGGAAACTGAACCGGAATTCTACTCGCTTCAAGAATGGGGACTGGTGTATCTTTTTATTTATTTAAATTACTGCTGTGTGTAGAGAAAATATATAAGCCTCATCCAATATTTCCTTTCTTCTTACATCCCTACAATGTAACATTTTTAAAAAATAAGTACTATTTACTTTATTGCCTATTTTTTATAATTTTTTCCCTGACTGCAAAGAACGTATTTTCGGTGTTTCCCAATAATCCTCTGATCACAAATGCATTGAAATACGGATGAAGATAGAGGCCTGATTTAAATATTTAATACATTCCCTCAATAACAATTTCATAATTTACGGAAAATTTAATACTTCGAGTCACATGGAATTTGATTTTTCTGATCACTTAATGCCTTATTTATTGATCAAAATAGTATTTGAATAAAGCAAAGTAAAGGTAATAAATATTGTTAAAAATAGTAAATTTCATTATTTTACCAAATTGAAGTTTTCTCCCGAAAGCTAAATATGTTATTTTCTCAGGGAGATAAGGCACTCGAAATTCTTTGGACTATTTTCATTATTGTGAATGTGTTTTTAAACATTTTATAAAAATTTTTGGAATATAAAAACTTCTTTTAGATTAACTTTTAGTTTTAAAGTCAAGTCATTGGATATAAAATTGCTATTTTTGAATTACGAGAAATGAAAACATTTCAGTTTTGGAAATTTTCTCAAGTGTACTTTTACAGATCTGCATTTTTTAATTGCTTTACATAGTGACATTGACTAAACACAAAATAATTTTTTACCTTAAATTAAGTATTGAAAGCATAGTAGCTATAATGAAAACGTTTTGATAGTCTCTGACTTTTGGATTATTTAAGTAATTAATTTTATAAACTTTTCATTTAAATTAACTGCGTACAAATATTATTTACATATTTTCGACAATTAACTTTCGTTATGATCACGCTTTCTTAGAATAAATACGCTGTGCAGAAATTCTTATAAATTATCCCATTGCAATGGCAACAGCCATTAGATTCCAAATGCTATTTGAAATTCGTGCAACTTTAGAAAGCGAACATCATTAAGAAAGCATCACGCATAAATATTCATATTTTGGACAAATTTGTTGCAACACGCAAATTGCGTTAATGACCGATTTTTTAAAAAGAATTATTACTTTCTAAACAAGTTTATGCAATGCACTTGATTAAAACTAAACACATTAATGAATATATTTTTAAAAGTGTTTCAGTTTCTTTATTTTCAGAAAAAGTGAAGAAAGTTTTTACAAAAAGAATTAAATTGTTACAAAATGTTATAATTTTTGTCGTAGCTCTATATGTTTCAGCAAGTTTGATACTTCTGAAATTTTATGAAATCTTAATTCTGTTTTAAGAACGATTCTTATATATAAAGTCACATGTGACATAACCCCTGATAAATTATGGCATTTCGTTAGATTTATGCAAAATCATAGTTTGCTAAGTCGCAATGCAATTATAATAAATTGTATTTTAGTATCATTGAATAACATTGCAGCACTTATATTAATTTATAATTGAAAGAAACCCACTTTATTTTTACATGAACATCAAAGCTTTATTTACATATTTTTGATTATCTTGGTGAAAATGATTTCAAATTATTTTGTAAATGATCTTTAGCTTCTGGACTGCTATTATGTTAGTTAATTTTCAACATTTTCGTGATTTTATCGATATTTTCGACGGTGAACCTACATATGCAAGGTGCAACTTTAACATCAAATAAACCTGAATCACCAATGGTGATGGAACCAAAATTACACATAATTGGCTAATGTAAGATTGGGGACATAAGCAGCATTCCCAATTTTTAAATGCCTAATTTGTATGTTTACTTTTATCAAAGGAAAACTCTGAATGTACCACATTATTTCTTTGTTGACTTCAATTTTTATTAAACTGTATCTTAAAACTGAATGGACCAAATAAAAGACAGCAAAATAATTTTTAGTGCAAAATGTGATTTTTCCAGCTAATATGAGTCTGAAATCGTATGATCGATACTTAACAGGATATCGAACACTACAACCATGGAATTAAAAATTATGTATTTCTTTTTCCTGAAACTAATATTAAACATTACATGAAGTATATTTTATTGCATAGAATATGCTTAATGTATAACACTTATGCTTAAATCATAATCTCATTGTGAAAAAAGAGCTCATGCAAAAAAAAAATATTTTGTTTTCTTATAAATTCCATAACTAATGCATGCATTCACAAATTCTATTTTAGAAAAACTGTTACTGTATAGAAACACAAAGTGTTAACATCACTATTTGTATAAAGACGTCAATGTAAAATTATTCTTTTTTGGTTTGATAGATAAATTTCTTTATTTATTTTCTGTAAAATAAAAAACGAAATTTATAAGTGGGGAAAAACTCATGAAATTTTCATCTCATATGTAGAGAAAGAAAAGTTATTTTCAGTTTAATGTTTAGAACTATTTTCTCCAGTAAGATTTATGCGAGTTTTCATAAAATTTTGGCAGATTATAAAATCCGATTTATAGTGCCGTAAGATTACTGCAGTGAGCACCACTAAAATATTGCATTTTAAAAGTTGGTGCATCGTATATTAAAAATACATAAATAATTCAAAACTCCAGCATCTCGGAAAAGTTCCTGAATATTTTCAACGGATTAGTGAGAATAAATTCCAAGGATAAAATTGTGATATTTTATATATATATAAAAAAAAACTTTTTATAGTTGCTTTAATCGCAATTTAAAATTGCAGCAACCAATCGAAAGAATTTATTTTTAAATTTTATGGGAAATCGTTCAATGTTTCTTTTAGTTTTAAATTTAAAATTATGTTTTTCTTTTAACTTATAATTTTTTTAAATTAAATTTAAAATCTATTTTATCTACAAAGATTTATACTATTATTATATAAAATAAAGAAGCACGAATCCCATATTCGTAAATTTAGAAACATTTATTTTATTTTATAGTTTAAGTTTTTACAGTTACAAGAACAATATTGACTTATTTATCACTAAAATATCATTTTTTTCATTAGAGGTCCAATTAGAGAGCATAGTATAGTTTAAAGGTGCTTAATCGTTGCATACATATATATTAGAAGTGGGATTCAAACCCACGAATTGTAGAAATGAATGCCTGAATGCTGATCATTTATCTGCCAGATTGGACACAGAACAATGAGGGGTATTACAGTTTAATTATACAATAAATCATATCCTGTTATAAAGTAATTATTATTGTTTAAACAGTTCCTTAGTCTTTACTGGAAATCAACGAATTTTACCTCGTTTCTATGGTTTTCAATTGAAAAAAAAAACCAGAATATTCAGTTAATATCTATTCTTGTTTATCTTACTATATATTAATTCGTAGAAGCACACACATACATACACTTATATTCATATATATATATATATATATATATAGGAATTTTCTAGGAGTATTATGTAGAAGATGAAATTTCTCAGGAAACACGTCATATACTGTGTCTTCTGCATATTTGATCCGTGTTCAAATGTATTGCCAGGTTTTTTGTTTTCCGTCACAAAACCCAATATTAAACTATATCGAGGACTTTTTCCATTTCCTTTTTATCTGACATATTCTGTATAAATTGCATACGTGCCTGTGAATTCGGCTTTTTCGAATAAATATCACTGAACCGCCGAGGGGATATCTACATATTTAAATCTATGGCATTCCTGCAGCTCAGAACGCAATCCGCAGAGAATATTCTTTGGATACCTTTTTTGAACCATGTACAATGCAAAATAAGTTTTTCCGAAAATCTTATATTTTCAGATTTACAA
Organism: Latrodectus geometricus; assembly: GCA_026290005.1. Taxonomy (NCBI): domain Eukaryota; kingdom Metazoa; phylum Arthropoda; class Arachnida; order Araneae; family Theridiidae; genus Latrodectus; species Latrodectus geometricus. The sequence continues at coordinate 15,546 of JAPDSC010049617.1, forward strand.
CTGTAAAATGTGATTCACGTTATGAAATAAAAATAATTTTTTTCGAGGTTTTGATTGAATATAGCTAACGTTGAATAATAACATCGGGATGCTGTAGAATTTTGAAACATCAACTAAATAATTTTGAATATTAAATGTTCCAGAAAACGTTTAATCTCTAAAATCTTCGTAATTAAGAAGTACCCTATTGTCCATCCCCATATCTATCAATTCATTTGGAATTCATTACGATGACTGTATACTTAATGGGTTTCCAGATGCCTTAATATACACGATGGATCTTCGACTTTAGTCAGGTTTCAACTTCACTATCGTCTGATTAAGAGAACAACTCCCTAACCAACAAGGTCATTGTAGCCTTTACAATAAATGTATACATGAAACAATGTCAATGTTCTTAATTGACACAGTGAAATCATTCATGTTGCTCCCCGTTGTATGCGCATCAATATTTTTTTTATTTAAAATTGATTGTTTTGATCAATTTTGTATTTAATTCTGTGTAAAAGACACGTATACATAATGTATTTATGCAGAGATGATTAATTAATTGTTTTTATTAATAAATTTGTAAAAACAATTGCACTTAATTGTATGTTTTATGAAGAACAATACAAAATTTTTCGAATACAGAAATTAGTTATATAAAATATAATATCACACTTCAAATATATAGAAAATATTTTCAAACAAATTTTATTCTACATAAATTTTTCATTAATTTGTACTTAGAAAAATAATTAGCCTTAAAAATTATATCTTTGCTGCAATGGTTTTTGAATTTTTAAGAATTCATTGTCAAAACATTTCTTAAAAAACAAGCCTGGAATATTTAACACTTTAGTAACACTTGTAATACGCTCCTGTATCTTCTGTAACTTTCCTGCATCCCTTATAAAAAAGGAATTAATTTATAGAAATAAATAAAATTATTCAATTATTAGTTTAATTCATTTTTATAAAGATATTCAAATTATAACATTTTAATATCTTTATGAAAATTTTTTAAAATGTTATAATTTGAATTATGTTATTAGGAAATTATTAATTATATGAAATTATTAATATCACAAAAGCAAAAAAAATAAAACAAACTTATTTGTTTTGACTTGTTTAACTGACCATGAAGGAGTCAAAGAAAGGAGAAAGTTTTTAAATAAAAATAAAGTTAAAAATTTATTTTGTCATACTAATTTTGTTATCTAGATATTTATATATATTTTATAATGATATAATTTTCTATGGAAAGCACTTTTCTTGGGACTATTTATGTAAAACTATATTATGAGAGAATTTACTGATCTTAATTAATAAAAATGGAAATGTGATCTTGTTTTATCAAGTTTCACTTCAAATTAGATTAATTCTCTATGGTCAAAGATTACTACAAGAAATAATCATAAAAATAAAACAAATTTTGTAAGAAAAAATTATTCTAAAATTTTAACTGAACTAAAATTAAAATGACACAAAGGATACACTTAATTTTAATATTTAATTAAAGGATTTTACTGAAATGAAATTTCCGCTCTGAATATTTCAATGCATTCAAATATTTTTAAAATTTTCTATTAGCAGAAAAAATGAAAAATTTCAAATAGAAATTCACTTATTCATTACAAATAACTACTGATTCAAAGTCAAATCATAGTAAACTGTTTATTTTAATTACTCAAAGATGAACCATTATAAAGTAAATTGCATTTTAAGAATTGAAAATTTTTACAGGGTCATTAAAAATAAGGAAATTCTTTTGGGAGCTGAACTTTTTACCGGGAAAATTAAGCAATTTTGGTATTCTACTTATTAACTAAGGTATTTGTAATAAGTATTTGGGGATGTTAATTGAATCCTGTCATCAGTTTTATCAGACGAAATCAGTCTGAAATCATATAATAATGTAATGACGCGATATGCATTCACGTCATTACACTATTATATTTTTCGTTTTGCTTCAATCGAGAGGAAATTCAGAAACTTCTATAATACAGATGTTTTTAAAAAATAACTAAATATTGTCCATAGAGTTAAATTTCAAGCAGAAATAATGAAAAAATAGTTTAGATTTATAGAAAACAATCAAGTATTCTTTGAAAAAAAACTTTATTTTTTAATGTTTAATCTAATCTTAAAATCTTTAGCTAATTTATTTATTTTCAATATTATATGAATCATTTTAATATTTTTACATAGATCTCGATGCAATTTCAGTAAACATAGATTGTTTGGCAATTTCTAATAACTTGGTTTTCATGTTGATTAAATATAATTCAATCATAAAACAAGTTTATTAGAAGTAATTTATCAAATATGAAAGTATTTATTATATTTTTTCGCCTGTTTATTTTTCTAGTTAAAATAGTACTTCATAATTATTTTTCTTAGGCTAGAATAATATAACACATAATATGAAATAAATATTTAAATTTATAGCTTTTTTTAAAAAAAAAGTATCAGTAGCTGATGTAAATCTTTGAGATAAATTCATTATATCTCTATATTAAAGCCATATCTTATTTCCATGCCTATCATAAACGCAGAGATATTCCATTTTCCCATAGTCAAAATCATCTGTAATTGTTTCAAAATAATTTAAATAAGAAAAATGATAAATTATTTCAAATGAAATAGTAAAATTTAAAATATAGAAATGATGTAATAGGAAAACTATTCAGAGGAAATATTAAAATTTATAAAATAATGACATACTTTATTTCCAAAACGTTTATACAAACGATGTGATTTTAATATTTTCATGTGTTCAATATCACCTACATTATATTAATTATAATATATCTATACTCATGTACATTATCATAAAGTTCTACCAAGAGGTTTCAGTTCAACATTTCAGCAATACAACAATTTTGGAAATGAAAATATTTTAAGAAAATTCGTAACCTTGTCAAACTCATTTTGCTTAGAAGCTCATTGAAGAAAAATACGGAAGAAAAATGTAAATTTGGAAAAAGGAATGCAAGGATTTCGTCTTCTGTTGAGACTTTTCGAAACATTTTCATTTCAGATTATAGTTTCGGAACAAAATCATGATATTGGCTAAATATGTTCCCGTGTAAAAAAAACAAAAACATAATTTGCAAGCTATCTCAAAAAGTAAAAACTACGCGTTACCCAGTGGGAAGGAAAAGCTATTTTGAAAACTTGAGTTTAGAAACGAACGTGACAAACACATGGAACTGGAAATATAGGGAGAATACTCAGTCCATTAAATTGCGCCAAATATCCTCGCCACATTTGGAACTAGCGTAGGGAGGGGAGTTGAAAGTTGATGGAAGAGAGCGATCTTTTATATCCAGCGCCCAGC
>JAPDSC010049617.1:19270-29834 GCA_026290005.1 Latrodectus geometricus
GACTTAGATAAAATTAAAATTTCAGCCTAGCGTGACTGTGATTTACCATGTCGCAATATTACTCCTTGCGTCGGTCGAAATTTAATAACTATTCACAGAATATTGAATTAATGAGTTTAGAGTGACAATGCGGAAGACCTTTGTGAGTCTCAATCACTAGGAACTGATGGGATTAGCCTATTACTTGCATAGCCTTGGTAATTTTTTTAACACCTTGAAATGTTTCATACCTAACGATGTCTGAAGCAAAAATTGGGTCGTTTACAAGGCAACAAGTGTCTATACTAATAGTTCAACGTCATTTGTAGCTTCAAACTCTCAATTCAGAGACAATGAATGCGACTATCTTTGACCTTACACATTGGACAAGAATGCCTTCAAAAAAGTGATCAACGACAAACACCAGGCCACAAATATCTAGACATTTTTACATGAATCAAGAATTATGTGTACAGAATCAAGAAGGTCACATACGTGTTTGGTAATATCGTAGTAAACGTGCATTCACAGTGTGCATTTGTCATTATCATAATGACGCATCACCTGATGTCATGATATAAGATACCCCTGGATACACTCTAGGTTACCTACTGTTTTCTCTTGACTTCACCTTGAATAGTTCTCGTTATTTTTCTGGTGAGTTACGACCCATGGTTATACTTTTAATTCGTGTTCTGCGAAACCCCACGTTTAATAAGGATAACGCAAGAATCATAAGTAGTAAGTTTTACACACCTTCCTTGACAAGGAAAATTTTCTGCTATTGTCCTGGAATTCAGATAGGCCCAATGCTCTTTAGTAATTACGGTTTATATAATATGGAAGATTTCGAAGCAAAAGACAGTAAATCGCTTGTTTCTGTCACATATTCCCAGTTTGATCCCATCTCAGTTTATGATTTTGTTTTGTGAGAATCAAAACAACGTATTTTATTGTTTGCTGTATTGTTACCTTACATTATATAACTTTTTCAAACTATATTATTTAACATTTACATATACTTATCACATATTATCACATTATTACATAACATTTACACATACAAAGTTAGAGAATTGCTTGCAATTTTTTCTCTAAGATGTTTTCTCTAATCCAAAAAATTTTAATTAATTTATTTTTTTATTTTAATATTACAAGTAAATTTGTGAAAGCACTTTCTCATCACATATCTCTTTCAAATAAACAATTATTTTAGAAGTCACTTAAAAGAAAAAAGAAATTTTCTCTAAAGATAGGATGACACACTGAACATTTTTTAACCAAAAAATTAAAGACGAATGATTTCTATTCTAGTTTTCTTGCTCATAATGTTTTAAATATGATTTTATCTTTCCACTACTGAAAAAATTCTTATCGGTTTTACTCTAAAAGAAGAAAATGTTAAGGAATCCCTTGATAAAATTTTGAAGATTAATGAAACAACCTTCTTATTGTATTAACACACACTATACACATTGTTTTCTTCACTCTTAATCAACCTAACCATTTTTCTGAAAGCTCATTCTTTATCTATCAATTATTTATCTATTTAAGGTATTAAAATTAGGTTTTAAATTTAATTTAATAAGTAAAATGGCTTTTTAATGACTTTAAAATAGAAATAGTTCCTTACTGTTTGAGGAATTTTCAACAATAAAATTTATCAAGTGCATCACGTATTTAATGTAGTTTGACCAAATTCCATGGGGTTACAATCACAACATATGATGAAACAAAAAGATATTATATTTAAACTATAAAATACTCTTCTAAAAGCAACAAGAATGCTACAAGGAAGACTACTAGGTCATTAAAAAGATAAATAATGACTTTGAAAGTTCTCTAATTACATGACCGAAATCAGTCAGCAATGAACATCCAAATGTTTGATAAATCAGAAAGTGCTCAAAAAACAAATAAATTTATTAAGGAAAAATTGTTCTTCAAAAACAAATTTAGATTGTTGTTCATTTTTGATATCTTCTAAATTTATAGAACTTTCAAGGGATTAATGTAATTGTATTTGAAATTACCCAGTATAAAAATTTCTAACATTCTATGAATGTTCAAAGAATAATTTATAATAAGAAATTATATAAAAAGATATACACAAGAGATCATCATAATTTTTTCTCGTTCATTTTTATGCAAAAATAATGTATTTGTACCTAATTATTTTATCTTATACCCAAACTTTTCAATTTAAAATAATGAATGCTTGAACAAACTTCTTTCACTGGAAATACAAAGAGTCCAATAATCAGTAATGAGCAATACTATATAATTAAGGGAAAAAATTACATTCTTCCCTTTTTACAGCTCATTAACTCTGTTCTTTTATATATATATATATATATATATATATATATATATATATATATATATATATCTGTGTGTGGGTTTAATTAAATGCTAATGGTGAACATAAGGCAATTAATTATTTAAAAATAATTACATAAAGTTTCGGAGCAGCATTTACAAAATTTAAAAGTGCATTTGAATATGTGGCTGTATATTTCATCTATACTTTGAATAAAATATCTATTTATCAATATTAAAAGTAAATATATGCCATAAACAATGCAAACAATAAAGTTCTTTCCATTTTTTGCTTGGCCGTTGGATGAAACGAGAATACATATGCTGATTAGTGTATCCCGTGGTTTAAAGACTTCTGCATTGAGAGCAAAATACTAGTCTTTATCAAAATGATTCTGCACTTTCATTTATCATAACTTGTACAGAAGAGAAGATAAATGGTAGTATCCATGGAGATCGTTTGATATTGTAATCCTTACAAGACCTCGGATAAGAATATTTTATAAGCACCTATCTAGAAAAACAGTATTCTAACGTGTGATTAACTTTTATAACAAAGTCTTATTGTTTCCAATGAAATAGTTTATTTACAAATGCACTGTGTCGGTAAGGAGCATAAGTTGAGCCAATTATTTCCACGCATGCTGTTCAATGCATCTAAAAAATAACAGGCCTTTATATGGATACAGCAAGATGAAAAAGCACAATGCGATAAGTCGTTGCTTTTTGCCAATGTATCACGTTCATATTAAGTCAAATATAAAAAGAGACAGAAACTGAGTCTTGCATGATATTCCCAATCGTTCTAAAATTTCGTTGTTAATCCAGGGTACTGTCCCTCACAATGTAAGAATACTTATGGACACATGAAAAATTGTCTTGTGTCTGCTGGATAGTCGACAGATAGTTCGCACTAAATTGATACTAAATGGACTTACCGTTTATGCATCTCTGTATAAGGTGCCATAGGAAATTAATCAGCAGATTATGTAATTGAAGAACTCCAAAGATGTTTTTCCCTTGCATGAAATGGTTCAGTAGCATGTAGTGTACGGTGCCAGGGACGTTCTACAAATTCCTCCTACCATGATACATTCGTCATTGTTATCGACGACTCCCGCATGCAATGCGGGAGTCGTAGAATACCATGTTGCGAAGAACACCATGTTTAAAACTTATAATTCGAATAAAAGTCTTTTCCCTCTCCTCTTTCTTATCGTCATTGGTCTTTACGATGCTCTTTGCAAATGTTTTACGCCGCAAATTTAAATCATACGTGCCTCGTTTCGTTTCAACGCCATTTAAAGTTTTTCCATACTGTGGTCAATTTGCGCTTGAAAAAAGTGTGTGTTGCCTTTCGAAACTTTCAAAATTTTTTACTTTAACTGTAACTGTGAGATGTTTATTGTTTTAAATTATCAAAATTGTTTTAAATATGGTTCAGCCACTAGGGGGCTCTTATAAAGTTTCTTTTATAGAAAATGTTATTTAGTTATTGTCCATTAGTTTCTTTTAGAGAAAACGTATAAGCTCTGTCACTAAATTAGAATTATTCTTTCCCTTTTTAATTCGTCGATCCAACTCATCCAGAAGTGTTCTATAGAATTCAAGTCTGTATTCTGGGCAGGCCAGTGATATCGGGACCAGTGTCAGTTTATCAATACATGGTGGGCGTAGCAACATGGCAAGTAGCATTGTCATTCTACAAGTAACAATGGTCCAGCACGTGTAATTTCTACAGGGCAAGGAACTCATTTTTGCTTAGAACAGTATAGTAGTAGTCAGCGTTAATCTTTCCATGAATTCTGAACAGTTCCAATCCATACCATGCGAAAGATCCGTAGACCATAATTCCACATCCATGAAACTTTACTGTAGAAAAAATACATTCTGACAAAAGGATTTCTCCAGGAATGTGCTAAACTCAGACTCTGCCCTCCGATTAGTACAGGTTAAAATTTTATTCATCACTCCAAAGAACCTGCTCGTACTCAGTTATAGTGAAATTTCAGCGTGTATTGCACCACATAGAATTATAGATTGGGCATTTATTTATTTTCTTCTTTTGATAAAGTACCCGCCAATTAAATTATTATACATAATATCGTTATTTTTTTTAAGAAATATGCATTAATATTATTTTATAATCCAAATATTTTATGAAAATGGATAAAGAAAGCATTAAAATCATTTACGTTTAAAATATACAAAGTTATTAAAATTACAATTATAATTTAATATTTCCTTTTCGATAGTAATCGCTGCTTATGTGAACGGAATAAATGTTTATATTTATTAAATATACACATCAAATATTTCTGAAGTACACAATGAGAAATTAAGACAACATAATTTCAAATTAATTAAATATCAAAACTCTATTTTCTTTTAGAATTTTGTAAGGAATTTTGCATAGTTATTAAACAACTATAAACTGACAGTTGAAATAAATTTCATTTATTGATAGATTATACATATACACGTAAAAGAAGATAAAGTTATTAAACTCTTGGGTGAAAATGCGCTTTAGGTCCCCTGCTTGGCAACTTTTCAAAATTACACATGCCATGGCGAAAATTCAACCGCTATTTCAAAGTGAAACTTAATAAGCGACCAATGAAAAGGCTAATACAAAAGAGTAATTAATGAGCATGCGCGAAAAATCGTATAAAGTTCGCGAGTTGGAGAAGTATGGGACCTAAAGCGCAGATTAACGAACGTTTGATAAAAAAATCATGGCTCTTACTTTTATATAAATTCATGAAATCTTTAATTTGAACATTTGCATACATTTGAATTAAATAGCAATTTATTTTAAAAATGAAATAATGTGGAATAAATAATCGGATATTTTAGTTCGCACAATATTTCTTCTAGAATTTTAATTGTAATCATTCAAATAATTTAAGTAAATATATTATAGAAGGTTGGGTTTTTTCCACATAAACGATTAAATCAATATTCTTGGTTTCCCTGGTTTAAATTAAATAATAATATATACATGGCTAAAAAGAACATGTAATATCAAAAATTTATTCAAAAATTAAATAATTGAAATATTTTTATTGCAAACACAAATGAAAATATTTTAAATACCGGATGCAACATTTCAGCTTAAAATACCTGAGTAATTAAAATTAAAAATTTCAACAATTTCATATTTGTTATTGATTATGTTAGAAGGTTGATGATATAACGGGAATTTATATAATATTTTATGAAATCAGATAGTACTAGAATATAATATGAATAGAATTACAGAACAATATTAATTCATTTTTAATCAATGTAATCTCATGATGATGAAATTAATTGTTTCATAGAATTTTTAAGTCTATTCACTCTATTCTAAAATATCTAATATTAATAAATACTTTTTGAAATGAATTTGACGATAGTATAAAACAACTTTATTATCATAACTAGATATATTTTAAACATAAAATACAAAAAAAAATGTTCTGCACGCATTTTTGCATGTTTGATGCTCAAAAATAGAATTAAAGTGAGAAAAAACACCAAAGATACGTAAGCAACAACCGATAATAATAAATCATGTTTCAAAAAATCTATCGACACACTCCACAATTATTACGTTATTACAAAATCAGGTATTTCCTACAAGACGTTTGCCACTATTTGACTCCAGCATGCTATCTTATCAATGTGGTATCACTTGCTGGTGTTCTAAATGACAACCAGTAGTAAAAAAGACTATAATCAAATTATTAATGTTTTTGAGAGATTGTGTACATCTTACAGAAAACGGAGTATAAGAAACAAATTGTTGCTAAAAAAATTGGCTACTTTGCTACTGAAACTAGCGCCAATTCTTCATCATTTAGTGGTAGTATTTTACCACAAAACTAATCCACAATGTAATTACAATTTTCATAACGGTGTTGAATGTCTCAAAGAAAATAATTTTGCAAGACCTTACATTTGTGAGAGTAAAAAAGAAAAAGTGCCTTCGTATTAAACTGTCGGCAATTTTCACATCATATTTTACTACCCGTTTAATCTCAATAGTAGAAAAACATTTCAAAGTTTTTCAATAGTTCGTGGCTCTGTAAAAAATCTAGCTGTATCTAAATATGTACTTAATTACTGTTGCCATTGAAGTCCAACTTGTAAGAAATTAACTGGAATATTATGTACTTTGTTTAAGATAAGGCTTTTGAAATATAATAGCAATAAATTTATGACATCTTGTAAGGAAGTTGTGTTTTAATTTATTTTATACGAATTTTTATCTGATTAAATCACCCAAATTACTTCAATGTCATGCCAGGAGGAATTTATTTCATTTTAAATGTTCATACAAGGGTCATCCTCAGAAAATAAGGATCATCTTTTTGTTTTCAAAAAATAGAAACATATTTATAGAAAAATAAAGTTTTATTAGTGCGAAGAATTAACGCTTCTTTCAATTCTTCGCACAATCAACTTTTTCATTTAAGAATTTATAATGTTTGATCATAAGATAAAATTCTGATGTTATACTTTCCTGAATCTTGTTCATTGTTGTGTCCAAGGAATAGTTAACGATTTCGCGTTCAGCTCAACGTTTCACGAGTTCGGTTTTATGTTAAACACCGGGGTTTGTAATATTTCTGAGTCCACTATTAAACTATAGTTCCCGATCTAATTTTCACTCATGTATGAAAACCGTAAAACGTCAACCAAAATATTCTGCAGCTAGTTTATACGTAATATGTAATTGACTAAAATAAAAATGTGATTTAAAGAGTCACTTTCATTATTGTTGTCCATAAGCAAATACTTGAACGAATGCATTCAACGCATACATTTAATACATTATTGTCCCCAGATAAATGTGCGATGAAGTAATAAATCAAATTTATTTATAAAAATATTTCATCTCACGAAAATCTTTAAGTGAAATTAATGAACTCACATTCATAAGATTTAAGAATCTCAAGAATTGTAAAGAATACAATTTCTGTAGTGTCTGATATTGTTATTCCTTCTTAATTTTTTCAGAAAACCCAACTATAATTTTTAAGAAAGTAGACTTACTGAGCAAAATTAAACTTCAAACTAACAATTTCATTCAAAAATACAAATACTCATTCAATGCTTAAATGTATATGATGGGAAGTAACAGCGGATCTACAATGCACAAAATGTAAAATAATAACAGAAATCCTCTTGACGCATATCATTTATAAACTTCCTACAATTAATTTCATTTAAATATATTTTGTTATTGTTTAATGTAGCATTTTTAATAGATGCGATACTTTAAAATCATTTGCAAACGTAATTAAACATATTGCAAATGTATGCATTGTATTTTTTAAAATTGTAGACATAGTTCCTATATTTACAATTTTATAAAATTTAAAACGTTTATAGTTTTAAAATATTAAACTATTTATTATTTAGACTAAGTACAATTTTCTATATTTGAAAACTTATTTATTGTGAACTTTTATTCTATGCAAAATAGAACATCTTTTGTTTGATACCAACAAGCGGATATCTTTCTCATTGCTGTTGCCAGAACTTTTATAATCCACAACACCATAATTTTTTCTAACATAATATTTTATGGTTTGATAATTTTTTATGGCTTACGAGAGAAAATCTGTACAAATCTCAAAAATAAATGGACATAATCATATAAAAAGAATAACAATTCTGACTATAGCTATCTAATGAAAACAACTCTGATTTAACTCTAAAAGCAGAAAATGATAATTATATGAAGTAAACTTTAACATTTTGAGACCACCTAGAGGGAGAAATCTGATTTAATCATAATTTTTTAATATTCATTTTTTTAATTTTAGCATACTAGAAAGATTTTTATGGGTTGTCTTTCATGGATATCGCATAGGGTAAAGTTTGGAAGTCTCTCAAACAACTGCATGATATTTTGAGGAAGAAATTGCATTATCTGTCTAACAACAGTGATCTAAAGAACGAAGAAGTTTATTTGATCTCTCTTTTACTAGAGAGACCTTTACTATTTTTAAAAAATTAATAATAACTAAAACAGGAATACATTTTTATATAAAGTCAATATTTAAATAACCTTTCTTAAATTATTGATTATAATATTGCTTATTAAATAATTGATTATAATATTAGTTTGGTGCAAAAGAAATCCATTTTTATTTTGGTCGATGACTGTAGTTTTCGGTATCTCATTAAGTATCGATCATACAATTTCAGATTTATGTTCGTTGGGAAGGTTAAGCTTTGTACTAAAAAACTATTTTATTGCTTTCTGTTTTGTTTATTCATTTGTGAGTTACAGGTTGTTAAAATTGGAGGTCTACAAAAAGAATATTTAGTATTTTTTTACAGTTTTTTCTTTAATTATGGTGAAAATGCATGGCAGAATGCTGAAAGTCTAGATGGCGCTTATGGCACAGATACTGTAACAGCCAACTATGCGGAATTTCGGTATAGTCAGTTCAAGTATATTTCATGTTGAAAATGCACCGCACACAGGTTGGTTCAATGCCGAAAATAGCTGATTTTGCCAAAGCGTAGTCGTGTAAAAATATGATTAAAACACCATATTTTACCTGAAATTACACGTCACTTTTATACATATGGCACATAACTGTACAGGAAAAGGAGACGTATAATAAAAAATTTTTAAAATATCATTTTCTTTTCAGTATATTTAAAATGGGCAAAACTGAAATGTGAAAAAAAAAGTTGTAAATAAATTGGAGCAAAATCTGAAACAATTTGTAGTATATTCGGAAATACGTGTAATAAGTTGGAATACGACGATAAAGGTGTATTTTCATTAGTGTACAGTATTTTATTGAATATATTAATTCAAATTATTAAATATACCTTTATAAATACTGATCTTTCTTTTCTTAGTTTTTTCCATATACACTACAGATAAAGATGTACTACACTGCATTTGAAGTTCCTGAAAATATAACAAATATAATTATGAAATACAAATTTCATTTGTTGTAATAAATTATCTCATTTTTCAAGATTCTATTAATTTCCAGTAATATTCACTTTATTAATTTATATCTACATTAGAATTATGCATTAATTTATTTATAAAGATTAGTTAAATATATTTCCCTGAATCTAGTGTTATTAATGTACACAATAAATTTGCATTATTTATAATGATTTAATATTAAAGTTATACAAACAATGCTGAGAAAACATTTTAAAGCATTGTTTTATAATATTCTTGATGTTTTAATATTTTACTATTAAAAGCTGCAAGTTTAATTCTTCACATAATAAAAAAACTATATTTACATTTCGAGTGATATTGAAAAGTTTTTCTTTGAACTAATAATGCAAATTTGAATTTATTTCTAAATAATTTTCTTTCAGATACTCCAATCCTTCATATTTATATATATATTAAGCGTTAAATAAGCATTAAAATATATATTATAATTTAATTCGTTATATATTTAATATATAGAAATAATAAAGACAATAATATAAATTAATTGTATGAAATGAATTTCTTTAGTGGAAAAAAAAAATATTAATTTTAATTGCAAATATTTATATTTCGGAACAAATTTTTTCACGATTAATCATTCTTGACTTTTTAATATCTTCGACACTCTTAAATATAGGACTATTTAAATTAAGATTAACAGTGAATGAAACGCTCTTTTATTATGTTCACCTCTATAAAATGGAAATGTGATATTTTATCAAGATAAAAAATAAAAAAGATACGCCAAGTATCAACATGACAACTAAAAACCCACAAAGAAATCCCATTTAGTTAAAGTAATGGACAGATTTTTGAGATATCTTTTGACATTTACTTATAAAAATGAGCGCATTCCAGCGTGACTTAATCTTGGAGTTGGGCACTAATGTCTGAAGTGAACCCCATTCCTGAATTAATTCAGTTCCATGGTCTTCAAAACGGCCGTCTTCCTAGCGGACGTGATTCAGTGCTCAAGAGGTCGAATCCAGCGGATGGTGTTTGATGGATGCGTCTTATCGTCGCGGAGCAGTTACCGCCGATGGCTTTCTGTTATAAATGGTGATGATTTCTCAATAAATAAAGGAATTTTTCTTCCCGCACATTCTTTATTCCGCGGTGGATGTTGTGGTCCTACTTTCCTATTTTTGGAAGGTATCTGTCATTTAATATAAATATATTTTGCAGCAGTATTCCCGATTCATTAATTCTTTTCGCGCTCTTTCACTCTCCCTGACTAGTTTATAGTTTTTTTTTCTTTTAGTCAGGATATATATATATATATATATATATATATAT
>JAPDSC010049617.1:36448-46586 GCA_026290005.1 Latrodectus geometricus
ATATATATATATATATATATATATATATATATATATATATATATATAATTGCATATGTATACAATTTATGCTAATTTCAGGTAATGGTTTGTTAGAGATTTCAAATCATGATCCATGATCATGAAATAAAAATCCTTTATGTTCACTAATGGCCACTGGGGTACACAAAATATGGCGTGATCTCAATGTCCTCCATATGAAGTGATACCTCTGGATGGCTAACTCTAGAGGTTTTCTGCTAGATCCTTGCATCGAAATTACAAACTTACATTCACTTTGGGGCCATAGTGGCACACTGACTTGGTGTCCCATTTTATGATGGATAGCATCATTTCTGCTTCATGTGTTGCTGAAAGAGAGAAATCCAATTTGAACAACCATCACATAATTTTTTGCAAATTATTAAATCTAATCAAATTAAATTTCATAAACGGTTCCAAATTTTATAAACAGTGCCAAATAATCCTGTGAATGGACTTAAACATTGCTTCTTTTAAAGAATAAGTTTGAATAAATTTATATTTTTCAATTGAGAAAATTAAAACTATTAATACAAAATTTTCACTCTCATCAGAAATATGTAATAGAGCCTTAATTTTTATTATAAAATTAAATTTTCTATAAATTTGTATGGATTTTTTTCATAGAATTTTCTATATCTGTGATGTTTTATAATAAAAAACATAAATAAGTCCATTTATTGTGAAAAATGCATTTTGAATAAGCTGACCTAAGGTAAAAGTTACCTTTGTTTTTAAAAAAGTGTGACACTTCAAAAGAAAAACGATCCATAACAAATTTTTAAACTGTTTTCTTTATAATTGGCAAAGGTTTGTTAAAACTTTCCTTGCTTTTTAAAGTGAGCGAGTTGAACAGAAAAGGGATTTTGGCATCTATCTAAAGTATTCTTTCCTTTTATGTTGGTGGACATGCACTAAAAATTGTCTTGCTTTATTAGAAAGTTCAAAAAAGGCAATCTCTCACAGCATTGTAAGATATTTATGTCACCATCGATTGGCAGCCTTGAGCTAAAAGTTACCTTACTTTCTTAAAAAAGGCGAAAGTTAATAAAATAAAGGAAAAAACTCACTTTTCAAAAAGCAAGGCACCTGAAAGCAATCTCTGGTATATTTTTACACTTTTAAATTATATTTGCTATGAGGGAAAGTAATTTATAAAAATACTTAGATTTTATGTAATGACAGTAAATTATGTAATCAGGCATGTGTTAAAAGTTTAAGGTTTCCCTTTTTTAAATAAATGGTCTAATCATTAATATTATTCAGTTCAGGAAAAAAAAAAACTGAATGAAATCATTAATACATCCAACTTCTGCAAGACATTATGCATGGCAATTTTAAAAGAAATGAAAATGGAGTCGTTGTGGAAAATGAGGAAGGAATCCTGGACCAACAAAACGTGGAAAGCCATTACTAATTATCGGAAAATACTGATGAACAATCTAGCAGACTACAAAATATCTTTTGAAGGACGAAACTCATTTAATATAAAATGTAATCCCATGCTTTTCCAGTTGTTAAGGACGCTTATCTCAAACTATTTTTTTTTTTTTTTTGTTTTCGAGTAGAAAATGTAACGGTGAGCAGAACTTGAGAATCAATAACAGCCCTAATTGCACAACGCAGCCTCTCATTAACAGGAAGCCAGAGTGGCCTTTTCCAGGCTGAGTACCACGCATTAGCGTCAGCAATTAAAACACCCTTTTAATCAGTAAAGAAAAGTATAAATGCCAATTAGCATGTTTGCCGAAGGGCTGATTTAATTCACCAAAATGTAGCGAACTATTAAGTCATTAAAAAGGTTGGGAACACTTCAGCGTGTGTCAAAATTCCCTCCAACATCAAGGCTTTGCATTCAATACTTAAATATCAGTGCTTAATTTTGCCAATTTAATGAAAGCCAAAAAGACGTATTTAACACAGTTCTTTCCAATTTTATGGAAATGTATTTCAAATATAGTTAGCTTTCAAAGAAAGATTCTAATTAGTGTAAATATGAAAAGTTTTTTTTTCTTTTCTGTTGGGGAAGTCAAAATATATATTACATTCCAGCAATTTCAAAAATGTTATAGATCTATCTATAACATCTTTAAGTCAAAACATATAAAATGTAAATTTAAATAAATAATAATTTTTATATTAGTTCGAATAGAATAAATTTAAAAATAAAAGTAGTTATAATATAAATAAATAAAATCAGTTTGAATAGATTAAAATTATTTAAAATGACAAAGTGTCTATTATAAAATGTTTTAACATCATCTGTAGACATTTTATTATTAATATATATTCTTAAGACTTAATATATGAATGCCATAAATTTTATATTTCTATAGTACGCAAAATAAGTCCATATAGAATCAATGAATAACGATATCACTAAATATAAATATATGATAGCGAAATATTTATTTATACTGAGGTGAGGTTAAATGAATAAATTGATTATTTATGAATGAGTTACATTTGATTTTCAGTGTTTCTAACTTTTCCTCTCAAAGATAATCTCATTTTCTAAATAAATGTGTGAAGGAAATTAATTAGGGAAATCATATAAAAAATAATCTAAATTCTATTTTTGAACTCAGAATATCTGTTTGGATAATAAATGAGAGACATATCATAACTTATTACATTTACTATTTGTCTATCCAACATAAATCTTATTCTATGTTTCATTTGAAGTTTTGATTATAATGCTACAAATTAACTTAAATAAATATTGTTTCCATGGGCCAGCAATTTCATCCTTCAGAACTACAAGGGCTGGAAGTGTTGGAAATTTTGATGAAAGAGTCCCCAGTTTGGTGCCATCGTAGGCCCAAAAAAAGGTCTTCATAATTTAGAAGTAGAGAGTCAAAAAAAAAAATTTGAGAACTTGGCTTACCACCCCCAGAGCTAACATATGACATGGAGGACATTGCGACTATGACACATTTCTATATTGCAACTATGACGTCATCTACCATTAATGAACACGATGGAACTTTGAATGGATTAAGATTGGAATTTATTACCTTTATATAAAAAGAATGATGCCTTAACTAACATGTATCACAGCAAGTTCAAATAGTAATTATGAATGATTTGAATTCATTATGAAGTATCTTGTGCAGTGATCCATACAGTTATGGATATCTTTTCTATTCATTGGTAGCACACGGTTCTTTTTCGTTTTTAGAATTAAAATACAGACTGGACAAAAAATCCATAAAATACTTTAAAAAATTATAAAACATGTAAAAATAACCCAAATAAAAAACATGTTTTCAGGTTTAGCATCGTAACTCATGGAATTTTTTATGGATAATTATTGAAAAGTAACTGATAAGATGTGTTTCAAACATAAATTAACCAAAAGACATGCAAGTAACAAAAATTAATATTACATATTGATTTGAACGTCCGTACCTAACACGAGACTTCAAGTGATCCTAAAAGCTAATTTTGAGCACATATCTTTTTTTTTTTTCATTTGTTTTTGTTAGTTCATGTTATTTGGATGACGATTTAAAGTAAAATTAATTCATTTTGAAATTACTACGAAATGTGTATTCAATATCATTTAAAAATTGTATTACTTAAGTTTTACGTGAAATATAGTTTTTCATTATATATAAACATAGCCTAAAATTTAGTAGAAAAGAAAACTGAATTTGGATTTTCAATATATATACCTTCCTTATTTCGGCTAGAAGAGAAAATCATTCTCAACCTGTATATATAAAAATTGAATGATGTAACATTCAAAAGAAAAACTAGAGAATAAAACTTGATTGAATCGGTAGAATTAAACTGAAATATAAATAGAAAATATTCTCCTTAGCTCTTTCGATTTTTTTTTCTCGTTAAGATTAACTGCAATGAATAATACAAAAACAATGAATAAATTTAATCAAGATATTCTTCATTGAAGATTACCTATCAATATATTTCCGCAAAGTATATTTAAACTAAATTAAGATTTCATGTTAAACTTAGATTCTTAAATAAAAGTAGAAAAAATAATTACAATAGTTTAAAAAGAATATTTCTTGCACACAAAATACTTACTTGTTGAACATAAGGAAAAAGTAAAAATGGTATCGTAATAAAAAGGAGGCTCATATTTGAAAAACATTTTCTACCCTTTTGAGATATTTCGAATGACAGCATTTTATCCGACATATTCTCTCTTGTTGCGATTATTTAATGGCCAAGTAGAATGACAGCGTTTTATAGACCAAAAGTTTCTGTATTCGATACCAACTATTGTGGAATAAAAAAAGTTGCGGCTTCTCTTTAAGCATACATGTCTATCAGGAACATGATTTAGGAGTTTCCTTTCTGAAAACATTGAAATATGACCCAATTATCTATGAAAATCTCTGCAACTTGAATGATTGATATTAAAATGCCTTACAATATATTTAGTTTGTTCATTACGCAGTGTTAATGAACCTTCGCAAAATGAACGTGTTTTTAGAAAATAAAAGAATGATGAATATTTCATGAAGAAATAAATAAACATTCATTAATTTTATATAAGTACAAGTAGGAATAATAAATCTAAACTCAAGGTTACTGAGTGCCTATTCAGGTTGCCTATTTCTATCGACCAAAACCTCTAAATAAAGCCAGTAACCTAGTAGATTTAAATTGTTATCAAGTGTCGAAGTGATATCTGAACAGTTATATTTTTTTCACACTACGCCACTCTAACTGAAAGATAATTGCCCCTAAAGGAAATTTAATGTGCAATAGCTTTATCATCATGATATATTTGGTTCGATTAGATTTAATTACCGTTTCTTCTCGGTATTTTTTCATAACCAGTCTACAGTTCGGAAGTCAATTCGGGAATATCACGATATATTATAGACGTTGATATATAAATCCTGTTAAAGATTAAAATATAAAATAATAATAAAATAAAATAAAATTCTATGAAATATTTACAACACAAAATTTAAAATTTAAGTTTTAAAATGAACTCATACAGCAGTATACTTACTGTAATACAAATATATCAAGTAAAAATTTTGAACAAACATTTTTTATGGATAGTAAATAAATTGTTATTGAATATTTTTTGCATTCACTTTGTCTTTGTAGCACACATACTGATTATAGAATCAAGACAAAAAATTTAAGTACCTTCATTACTCGAAAATGTTCAAACTGTTAGGCCAAAACCCACACTCAGAGCAATAGAACAATTGTGTCTGGGATTTCAAATGAAGAATAATCACGATTTATATGCTTCATAAGTCATAAGTGTCAAAGATCGTCGTCTGCTTTCATCAGTGGAAAAGGTGATTTTCCTTACAAATGTAAGGAAGATATATAATGAATTCCTGTATTATGAAGATTATCCTGGAAGTAAATATCAAATTTTAAAATGACTTTTGCTACGTAAATTATTTAACTTTTCTGTTAAATGAAAGAGCTCGAAAATCAGTTATTTTCATTAAGATATTCATTTGTTGGATATTTTGCACCAGTATTTCAAAAACTGTAATCCCTATTGATACAAATATTCAGTTCAAGCTTCCCCTATGTATCAGGGGAAGGATTTAGCCACTGTTGAATAAAGGGCGATGAATATTACGTTGCTACTTGCTTTCGGGATGAGTGCTTAGAACATTTTGCGTGATTTCTCTCTTGCAGCACATGTATATGGGCCACTCATTCTCTATAAAAAATTCTCTTTGAAGACAATTACGTGATAAACATTAAGTGTCTTGAAATAGCCAACATGTAGTCACAGAATGCAGTATAAAGATAGTCAGCTTAAACATTTCGTTATTTTATATTTCTGATTTTTTTTTGACTAGTGGGAGCAAATATCTTTGATTTGTGAGAGATTTTCTGATTCAGATTTTATTAGAGATCAGAATCACTTTAACACATTTTTCGAAATAAAGGTAGATGTCAAAATAATTATACAACTTATGATTCTTAAAATTTTTCAGTTTCAAAAATTAAAATATTTGAAATATAGTAGTTGGATAAGTAAAATAATCAACAAATAACAAAGCATTTATAAATTTCTTAATGCTGAGATTATTTTATGTGTTTTATATACATGGCTATCTTCTAAAATAATTTAAATATGGAATTCACACAGAAAAAAGTTAGTTAACAATAATTAGACCTAAAGTTAGAGTTCTTTTTGGACATTTTAAAAATGAAGTTCACTTGTTTTTAGTGACAATTTAAACAGATAAAGCACTTCATAATTAAAAATTATTAATCTTATGATTATGAGATGCGAGTGTTTTCTTTAAATTCTCTAATGAAATTAACATATTTCAAAATTTCAAAAGCATAAGTGATATATTTAAGCATATATAACACACATGGGTTAAGTGTTTATATATATATATATATATATATATATATATATCTATATATATATATATATATATAAATATATATATATATATATATATATATTTAATTATATCTAAAAAAGCAAAATATATGTTTTTTAAAATCCAGTACCCACATACATTTGTAAAATTTAAGTAAAATATTCTTTTAATTACGTAAATAGAATCGTTAAGTAAATAAATTACATTATACTGTGACTGCTGATTAAGAAATTTTAAATAAGATTTTGAAATCAGATGTTTTTTTGTTTTCTCATTGTTAAAATAAAGTATTTAAATGGTTTGTCATAAAAATTGGTATATTTTATTACAGAACAAACAAAACAAATATCATATTTCATTATTATAATTTTTAAACGTTTCCATTAAAATTTTGAGTTACTTATTGGATACATCAAAGCCTATATTGTAAAGACCATCTGCTTTTCCTATTGATTTATGCATCTATGTCAAACATTTACGCTTCATTGTCTTCCGGCCACATCAAGAATTTCTGTGAGTTTAGAATTTATTCCGTTGTGCTGTGCTTCCCTCCGAGCAATGTTCAGCTGCGGGAAAATGAAATGATTTGAAACTCATCTTCCTGCCCTGCAGTGAAGCCTCGTTAAGAGCGTGTTCGGCGGAAAAGCCCACCCGAAACATACCGATTTCATTTCGAAAGCGTTTGTTATCCTGCCAATACCGGCGACTTCAGATAATTAACAGGCAGGAGAACGCGGGATTAATTTTCATCGAGCTCTGTTATCGACTTCCAGATGGACCGCGCAACAATTGAATAAGCCTCGTTGCCACACAAGACTTTAAGTACACCCTTTCTTTAATCATCGAATTGACGAGTGTAATCATTGACATTTTCATTTGAATGCAAGAAAATATTATTACCACGCAACATGTGACAATCGCTATTCGCAGCTTGAGTAACATTTAATGTTTCATTCATTCTTAATCTGGGCATTCAATCCCTTTCATATTTGTTAATAAAAGCTTCAAGAGAAAATTTATTAATATTTTTTCTTAGAAAAAATAATTTAGATGAATTATTTGGGGATTCTGTAAGAATTTACTGAAGTATAAACGTTTTTACATATCAAAAAAGTATGCATTTTCATGGCACAAAGAGTTAATGTAAAATCAATATTCAGGAGTTGAAAATAAATCATGCAGATGAAAATGAAAACTTTATTTTTAGTAAACATAAACATAAGTTGAATAAAATAATTAGGTCTGTTAATTACAACTAATGAAATTATTAGAAAATCTAATACTAGTATTTCAGTTTATTAATGACTAGTATTATAATTATTAGGAGTGTGATGCATCATCATTTGTAAGAGTTATTTATTTCACACCAAATGTAATTTAAGAATTAAATTTAAATGATATCAGAACAATCAAATAATTAAACGTATGAAAGGATAAAAGTAGAACAATCATTTGAACTTGCTCTACAAATTGATTAAAATAGGAGTCAAAATCAACGTATCCTTAATCTATACATATTTTATTATTAGCCTGTGTTATTAATTTTTTTAAATGAAGGATTAAGGACTATTATTGTCTGATGGGGGTTTTTAAATCCTTTGGTATTTTTTATATTAACCATATAGGTGGTGTTCATTGATGTTTAGTACAAGAACTTTTCCATACACTAGGTATTTATCTACACTCAGGTAATCAAATTGGAAATGAAAATCTCTTATTTTTAACGGTATTCTGAAACTCCTAAAACTAAATTAGCAACATTTGATGATATTTGGCAAAGACATTTTGTATAAACTTTACACAAATACTCTATAAAAAGCTAAAAAGTGATTTTGATGTAAAGTAAATTATTTATGTTTAATGTGCGAAAAACAACTGCAGCTACCATTGGAGTTAAAAAATTACATTTCCAAATAATTCCATATTTGCTATAGTTTTATTAATATTTTTTTCTAGCCCGTTAAAATCAATGTTCACTCAAGATGTAAGGATAAACACTGCTTAAACCTGGGCTAGACATTAAAATTGAAATGAAATTATAATATTGATTCTCTAAAGACTTTCATTTCAAATCGACATTTCTTTGTTCATTATAATTAAAAAAAAGCAAAAACAAATGGAATATGAAGTTTAATTTTACTTAAGACAGAACTTTGTACACTTAAACTGCATGCAATAATATCATTTTATATTTCTTTTTAAATTTTGTTTCTCTTAATTATTAGAGAAAAGAAATTTTTCATATGCGTATGTTTATTACATTTATTCCATCAACATTCAAACAAAAGTCGCTAAGTCCAGAAAATTGATTTTATAAAAGAATCCTTTAATTAATTATTTATTTAATTGTTTCATCTGAAGTAATGCGACAAATTGGAAACAAAATGAATTCCATAGTCGTAAACTGGGATTTAAATATGTACAATAGTCGGAATAGCCCTTCAAGTGATATTCTGAAGTTATTCTGATTATCTTCTTGTAAAGGAAAATTATAATAATTTAGATATTAACAAAAACAATTATTCAAAAAAATTCCTGTGTTTTAAAGAGAAATTTTATTCCTTGCGCACATTTATTATTATTTTTTTAACTAATTAAAATTATTTTTTATTTCAAACAGCATTTTAATTTACGTAATTAAAAGAAAGTAGGATTTGTTAAATGGAAAATTTGCTATTCTGCAGTTTTATTCTTGTTTATCTAACCTACTAATTATTAATCACTGTGCCGCTTAATTCTTAAAGTGTACCGCCATATTTTAGAAATGTTTATGATGAACATGATAATATTTTTTATTACCAGTAAAGTTTGTTTAAATCAAGAAAATAAGCTATTAAAAAACTTGTTTTTATAGTTAAGTACCATATTTCTTACAATTAAAAAAGTTTTTATCTTCGATAACTGTGACCATTCACAAATTGAAGTATTAACCCCATGTGAAGAAATTTCTAGCAATCCCAGTGCAATCAAGTATTCAAATTAGAATTTTCTACATCTTACTTGTTCACATTAGGTTTGTTTTTATTAACCAACATAAAATGAAAACGGATCGATATTTTTGAATATAGACGACGATATAAGAGTAGCCTTGTCCTTTTTACGACGCAATGTAAATGAAAATATCTCAGCACAAATTTCTCATTATAAGTATTTTTATCATTACAATGTAATTAATCCTTTAATAAACGTACTGTTTTTTTTTGTTATACACATATGAAATTCACATTAAATAGTTCCGAATTTAAAAATGTATCAAATGTTAGTTAATTCAGTTATTTTAATAAATGAATTATTTCTTTTACTGATTATATTTTTATTTAATTTTATTTTGAAATTTACATATAATAAATTATATCAGCAAATACTGAATTTCGCTACTTTGACCATTTCAAGTTGAAGGATTATCCTCATCATTGTTAAAACAAGAATCTAGTATTAGAAGAGAATTCTTCTTCAAGCTGCAAGTGGAAGAAGGTGGATAATCCATTTCTATAGAATTCTTGATGAGTGTTATTTTTCTTCTTCCGAAAGAGCCACTGATAAGCGAGCAAGAATCTCTGCCTACGAAAGATGTTATGAATCTTGTATTAACTTTGATGATTACAGAAGAGATAAGAATTTCCATCACCTTATACATGTTGATAAGATTCAGTTCCATTTTAGTTAGAAAGGTGAAAGTTAATCCTCTTTTCTATATACATATGTACAAACATCTTATATATATATATATATATATATATATATATATATATATATATATAT